>NIVC01000654.1:370008-431254 GCA_002269645.1 Macrostomum lignano
TAGATAGATGGATAGATGATAGATAGGTAGATAGATAGATAGGTAGATAGATAGATAGGTAGATAGATAGATAGGTAGATAGATAGATAGATGATAGATAGGTAGATAGATAGATAGATGATAGATAGGTAGATAGATAGATAGATAGATAATCAGACTCCATCCCTACTAAAAATCAAGTCAACCTAAATAAGACACGATGATATAACTACTAGATATAACTATAACTAAATAGCCATAATAACAGAAGTGGCACTGTTTATGATTAAAACTATTTTAAAGCTGAAGTACGAACAAAGCACTCATCGAGTTGTCCTATTAAGCCTGTAAATAACGCTTTCCAAATCAGCTGAGACGTAGGCAAGAAAATAAAGGCAAAGCTAATTAAAAGCAGAATTACTTGATGAGTATAAATTAGCAAGCAGCTTTATTTATAACAACTGAAACTGAGTACACAATAACAGAAAAAAGCACCAGAGCAGCAGACCGGAAATCAACCGGAAAATTAAAACAAGCACGCGAAAGAGGAAACTGGCCAGCATTGAAATTAAGCTGTCTGAAGGAACTGAAAAAGCATAGTTGGTACGATACCAATGCTATAATTTTGGCGAAAAGAATGATCTTGAACACCGGCATATGCAAATTACAAACTTAAAAAGCTGTAAAACGAAACAGATAAATTTATATTAAATATAGTTTAAACCAGAATTAAATTAATTTGGCAAACAATCAGGGAAAAGAAAATAGGGAAAAGAAAATTAGGGAAAAATAAACTGTAATACGAAGCATATGAAGCAACTATTAATACTATATGAACATAGTACCTAAGCAGAAAAACTGGACGAACTGATAACTGATAATTGTATTGAAGAAGCTGAAGAATCAAACAAAAAATAGTTGCAGAATAAAAGCAAACAAAATATGCAGCAAAATATATAAACGCAACGAGTTTTCTAAAGCAACAAATAAATTAATAAAAATAAATGCCTACAAGCACCCAAGAAAGTAACTATAGTTGTACTTTTGGATGGAATACATGTAGCAGATACTAAACGCATGTAAAAATGACTAACATATTTGTTGTGAATTTTTTTCTTGTCTAGCGTAATTGCGTTCGTTTAGCGGAACAGAATTACAAACTGGTAGAGACAAAATGAGGGTACAATATTGGTAAAAAGCCAAAGGAAATGTTTTAATTGCTTATCTACTTTATTAACGGGTACCAATTAGAGCTTATATAGTTTGGTTGTAAAAGTAACGGATAAAAGGGTTGCACTAGTGACACAACAGCACATTAAAAAGATGAGCCATTTTATTATCGATTTTTTTGAAAAAGCCACCTCACCTCCAACCCGCCCCATAGCGCGTGCAGGACGGTTGAGGCTTATCGATTTTTTAGGCTCCTTACCCCAGTCCCCCCCGCCACGTACTATAAACACAAAGCGCGTGCCAGGGGTTTGAGGCTTATCGATTTTTCTAGTCGACCGTACCATAAACCGGCTAACAGTTTTCTACCCCTAGGCCGGCATCCCAAAACCCATTTAAAAGCTTAGGACTTGTGCGCGCTTTAGTCAAGGCCTACTTAAGTAACTATGTTTCCTAGAAAATGTTTGAGGCGGGTTTTTGCCACCCAAAAACACATCCAAAGTTGTATTTTCCGTCTACTTAAGTAGTCCTTGGGTTTAGTTTTAATCGGCTTAAAGATACATATTGCAATGTATTTAGAAACGGGAGATTAAATAATGTTTTTTATTGTTTGCGTTTAAAGTTTGAAGAGAAGACGACAAATATTTTGAAAAGTAGACTTGAATACGAAACGCGTTAGCAATGCGTGAGCGCCAACATAAAAGGCTACAGGCCAGCAGAAAAGCTTGAACGGGATAAAGATTGGCTTGAAAAACTAAAACTAAAGTAAACACAGGTATATTAGACGAACACTTTCCCAACAATGGTTCCATGCGAATCGACACTAATAGCCAAATTAGAATCCTTAACTGGATAGGCTTTGTCTGGTAGAACTCGACCAATTAATACGCAATCAATTAGCCATAGCGGACACACTGACATAGCATTTAATCGGCAACAGCCAATGCATATTGGAGCTGATCGATAGCTATCAACAGTGCGACCTCCGGCTGCACGAATTAGCTTGAGCAACTGCGCCCGATCGAGGCCGGTCAACGATGGAGCAATGTACATTTCGGCAAGCTTAGCAAACAGTTTCGATCGCTTCTTCTCTTCAGTAGCAGTTAACGAAGAAGAACAATCATGCGCAACTCTAGAAGCCAAACTACTGGCCTGCTGAGCCACACTGTAGCTATTCATTGGCAGCCAGGAGCGTTTAGCTAAACTGTCAATGATCCAATCGATGCTAACTATAGGCACACTGTAAGCTAGTGCGGAGAGCACAGCCAATGTCCGCTTGGGTGGATTACAAGTCACTAGCACGGCTGTATTCGACGACAGCGTGTCCGACTGAAGAGGGAGTAAATAAAAACAATATGATTTAATAAACGATAAAGCTACTAATAATAAGGGGGTCAATTACATTAGGACAGCTATTGCTAAAATTGCGACTCAAGAAAAAAACTATTTTAACTATACGATCGTAAATTACGGAAGTTGCTATATTGCGACGATTGGCTCTTTTTGCAACTTTGAAATGCCATTGGTGGCGGCAATTCTAGCTGATGTTCCTACTAATATAAATGCATTACTAATAAAAGTTCTAATAGGAAAGCAAGAACATACCGTCACCAGACTGTAAGTCTCCGGCATGCGACCCAATGCTCTTTGAACCGTACGACGCTGCTCGGAACTGAGACCGCTAACTGATAATAATGGCAATTGAAAATCGTCTAAAGATCGACGCGACGGTACAGAATTAGTACTAGTAGAGCTGCAAGCCTGGCTAGCCTGACTAATCTGGCTAGACGAACCAGTGCTATTCTTTTTGTTAGTTTTATCTTTGCTGGTGACATTGGTTTCTACGGCAGTTTTGCCAGTTGATAAGTTCCGTTGAGATCGGCGTCGCTTTAATGTTCGTTGAACTGGTTGGCTGACAGTCCTACTACTAGTAGTAGTAGTAGTAGCAGTAGATGTAACACTCGATGCGTACGAAGAACTTTCAATAATAGACAAGCCTGACGCTGTAGTAGTAGTAGTAGTAGTTGCTGACTGCCTCCGACCGCTAATGCGTCGAACTGACGATGGAGGCGCAGGTGACTTCTTATTAGCACTACGAGGCTTGGTAGTTTTGTTTGTAGATTCACTATTGCAAGCGTCGAGAATGCCCATACCAGATGTGTCGGATGCTGTAGAAGCTTGCGAGCATGCGGCAGAAGCAGATGCATCTGTAGCAGCCTGCGGCGTTAACTTTGCACCGGACGATTCTTCGGCAATGTCTAACAGAGTGACAGGATTGGCAGAAGCCGCAGTTTGTGCTTTTGATAACAAGCTGCGAGTTTCTTTATCTAGATTCGACTGACAGCGAATATCCCACAAAGCAACGCGAGGAGACGAATTTCGAGCAACCAGCTGTTCCGAAACTTTTGAAGTTGTTGACAATGACATGACAGGCGTAGAAGTCTGTGCCGATGAAGCTTGAGGCGTTGCCGATGACGCTTGAGGCGTTGTCGAAGTAGGAGTAGTGGGGGTGTCAACGGCGGAAACGGGAATAACGGAAGAAGACGACTTTAAAGGCGCCGACGATCGATTCGCAATGGACTCGATACTGGCAACGTCAACATTAGCGGCAAATGTGATTCTACGAGACTGTCTCTGCTGCGAGTCTTTACTAGTGCTAGCCGATTGAAGAATCGACTTTCGAATCGACGAAGCCGTTGATAGCTGCGAACTAGAGGCTGCTTCTTGCGAGAGTGATCCAGTAGACGGAGGCGGCTTCTGCTGCTGCGCAGGAGGCGTTTCAAAGCGACCATTGGTTTTCAATATAGCCGCTAGGCCCGTCTGCAATTCGCCAAAATCGGATGTCATTACGGCGGGCAGCTGCCGAGCTACCAAGCAGTTGGGCTTAGTAGGACCAAAACGGAATCGATGATTATGACTAATATTTGAGACTTTTTTAACGGCACCAGTAGAACCAGTTCGTTTCACATTGGTTCCGCTGCCGCCGCGACCGGGCAAATTGGCAACGACCTGACTAGGCGATGGAGCCATACACAATTTAGCAGCCTGATTGTTGCTTTTTTGAGCTAGCAAGCGTAGCACAGGCTTTGGAAATGCACGATAACAGGCTACCTGATCGGCTGTAGCCGGAGAATCGGTCGGCTCCGATAGTTCATCGTCTTCAGCCGTATAGAGTCGGCGATATTTTGGCCGTTTATCTTGAGCCCCAGTTTTATGAGTCAAATTTATTGGCGACGAATCGTTTCCGATTGTTGCCGTTGGAGATGGCAATTCAATGCCGTCGAATGGCCGTCGAGGAGGCGGCACTTGCGACGGCGCCTTTGACGTGGTAGCTTCACTGGTAGCCAGATTAGCGACTGACTTTTCGTTTTGAAGCATCATTAAACTGCGCTTCTGCCGATTGTAGCGCCGCTGCTCGGCCGAACTAACGCAGGAAACAACGCGCGCAGAATCGTTCGGCGACTGCGAAGAACGCGATCGTCGAGATCGAGAATTCACAGGCGTCATTGCTGTCGTGTTTGATGAAGCTTTTAACGATAATGACTGACGGCGACTGCTAGTTCGCCGACGAGCAACACCAGATGGGGTTGCATCGTCTAAATTACGCAATTCTACTGATGAGGCTTGCGAACTAGACAGAGAGTCGGAGAATGATGCACAAAAATCGTCTGTCTCGGCGTTGTACAGACGACGCTTGCCAGGACGCGGGCGAAGTGGCACGGCAGCTGGCTGGGGAGGTGGCGCGGGTTCTGCTGCAGGTTCTGGCGCATGTTCTAGCGCAGGTACTGGCGCGGGTTCGGGTTCCAACGATAACTGAGGAACAGGCGTTGTCTCAACAACAATATTGGCTTCATTTTCCTGAGCTGGCGTCTCGGGAGCAAGGATGACAGCAGGTTTCTTAGAATCCTCATCGACAGACTTTTTGTCGTCGCGTCCAACAACATCCCGATTTTCGTCACCATCTTCAACGTCGCTGCCAACAGATGACGAGTCGCTCAGACTGCCGTTGAATCGAATACCGTCGCGTCGCTGCTGGTCTAAACGTTCTTGGAGCTCTTTCATCGATGGCGGTGTCGTTGGAACGCGAAGCTTCACGGATAGATAATAATTATCGTTGAAATTGGCGTACTCCTCAGCCGACTTCTGGCAGGCAATTTTCAACGAATCTACAACCGCAGTTTTCATGCGCTTTCTACGCAAACGATCCGCGCTAGACTTAAGCTCCTTCTCCGGGTCGAGTCCAGGCTGCATAAACCGACGCCTCTGCTTGCGCAGCTGATTCAACAGAGGCGACGATGTGCCACCAGCTGAGTTGTCGTCCGCTGACCAAGCGCCAGCTGGGAGCAGGAACGGTTCGTGACTAACTTGACGTTTAGCTTTAATGCAGGCTAAGGGCCAGCTTACAGAGACCATTGGAATGCCGTGCTTAACAGCAAAATCGTGAGTCTTTTTTCTACCAGCACGATAGAGAATGTGAGTGACGCTTAAATTAACCCGGTCGCTAATGCTTGCGCCCAGACGGGTCATCTCTTCGGCAATGCCTTCGCTGCGATCTTCAATACCTTGACGAATTTCAACGTAGAATCTTACGCCGGTCAGCAGGCGACTAAGATCAAAGGGTTCCGCCGACTCATTATCCACTGACTTGGTTGCTTCTGACGTTTTTGCTACGGGAGTCGATGTTGGTGCGGCAGCTTCGGCGACTAGACCAGATGAGGAAGATTCTGAATCGGACTGGATTTCTATCGGGGCCGTAGCCCTGCCGTTTGTTACGGCGTGTGACCGCACAGCCGTGGCAGCCTGCAACATTAGGTATAGAACAAATAAACATATAAATTCGATTCTACAGGTTGCTTTGGGGCGATTTTACAGGTTGCTTGTGGGCTATTCTGCAGGATGATTGTGAGCGATTCTACAGGTTGCTTGTGGGCGATTCTGCAGGATGCTTGTGGGCGATTCTACAGGTTGCTTTAGGGCGATTCTACAGGTTGCTTGTGGGCGATTCTACAGGTTGCTTGTGGGCGATTCTGCAGGTTGCTTGTGGGCGATTCTGGAGGATGCTTGTGAGCGATTCTACAGGTTGCTTTAGGGCGATTCTACAGGTTGCTTGTGGGCGATTCTACAGGTTGCTGTAGGGCTATTCTACAGGTTGCTTTAGGGCGATTCTACAGGTTGCTTTTGGGCGATTGTACAGATTGCTTTAGGGCAATTCTACAGGTTGCTTGTGGGCGATTCTACAGGTTGATTGTGGGTGATTCTACAGGTTGCTGGTGGGCGTTTCTAAAAATAAAGATTAACTTACTCGACTAAACAAAGAACATAAATAAACATAAGACAAAAACTACTGCAATTGTGATCAAAGCTTAATAGCAAACAAATTGTTTTCTCTAAGCCCAAGACAAAAAAGATAATAAGGAAAAACAGAAGAATGGATTAGGGAACCATGGATTATGGATTATGGATCCAGGACAATAACTATTATATAAATAGTAGAAGGTACAAAGACGAACATCAATTCAGTGCACCCAGCTTAGCTATTGTGTAACTGTCCCAGGAAGCGAGACCAACAATCAAATAAGAGGGCAATAATTAAGAGTATGACAGACGCATGACGAAGTGAGACAGGGTAGTAACTAATCCTGGAAATTTTTCCAGAGCCAATTCACGGCAAAAAACGGTTGCTACACGACTATACGCTTGGTTAGCTTTAAGAGGAGCAGGCAAATTTATTTACTTAAACAAGCGCAATATACAAGATGCTACTTATATTACTACTTGAACAAGTAACAAATCATGTACATTGACCGGATAAGTTTAATACACTGGTTAGATTTAGCTACTTAATTTAAATATCCTCATTAGAAGGGAAGATGGTATTTAATTAGCGAATTACATTAATAAACTGAGGATATTTGGAAAGCCGAATAAATGTAGAATAATGTTTTCATATGCCGATTATTTTATCAGTAACGCATGCACTTCTATTAGCAGAATAAATGACATTTTCCTGCATTCTATTTCGGTATTAATTTGCCGCGCATACTACTTAAAACTGCTAGGCAGCCAGAGTCAATAAGCTGGCCCCCAAGGTATTTTTCTTAGCTAAAAACACTAAAAGAACGATTTATTGTTCAATGCGAGGCATTACCATTTCTAGATAAAATTCCGGGTGGGTGCGGTGCTCTAATTAAGACATAAGGAGAGTTAGGCATTCTCAATTATATTAGCACAGACAAGCACGAATAAATAAACAAAAATTTAGGATGAAACCAACTATTTTTTAAACATTTTTCGCTTGTTTCTCGCTGATTCGTCAAAGTGTGCTCAGCCCAAACGATGCTATGAATAACATCTAGTTTAGCTTTCCTCTTCGAAGCACTCGTTTAGCAAGAAATTCGCGGCCGCGTCCTCGTTTTTATCGCAGGCAAAGTACGCCTCGATAACCATGTGCTCGGGGAAGCCGAGGTCTTTTAGCCGATCGATTGCCGCCCGCTCCTCAGGTGTGACGCGCAGCAAAGTCTGTCTGGGCTGCTGCTGGCCTCCACCGCCGCCTCCGCCCTGTTGGCCGCCAACGGCCGGTTCGCTTTCGTCCGGCGATTCGTTCAAAAATCGCAAAAATTCCTCCTGATTAGCTTGGATCTCCTGCAGCAGCTGCGGATTGCTTTGACCAATTTGTTGAAGCAAGGTTGGAAGCAACGATTGGTCCTGTTGAGGCATTGTGCAGTTGTGCTAGTTTATGCAAATTTGCGAACTAGAGCATCGCCTATATTATAGTCCAATTGGCGTCCATCATTGCCTAACCTGAGCTATAAACCACACTAATTAGCGTCTACAATTGCCTCACCTGAGCTATAAACCACACTAATTAGCGCCTACAATTGCCTCACCTGAGCTATAAACCACACTAATTAGCGTCTACAATTGCCTCACCTGAGCTATAAACCACACTAATTAGCGTCTACAATTGCCTTACCTGAGCTATAAACCACACTAATTAGCGTCCATCATTGCCTCACCTGAGCTATAAACCACACTAATTAGCGTCCATCATTGCATCACCTGGGCTATAAACCACACTAATTAGCGTCCATCATTACCTCACCTGAGCTATAAACCACACTAATTAGCGTCATCATTGCCTCACCTGGGCTACTACCCGTCTTAGCATCTGGAACTGCGGCCACTGACGAAGCTGCTCAACAAAGCTGCTGCTGCCGCCACCACCGCCTCCGCCGCCGCTACCTCCTCCGCTGCCGCCTTCGCTGCCCCCTTCCTCGTCGTCGTCATCTGCTTCTCCGCCGCCGCCTTCTGGAGCGGCGGGAATATTCCCAGACAGAAGATACTCGGCAGCTCGGTCTGGATTATTATAGCTGGCTCCCATAGCGGCCACAACGCGTTCGCGCGGGAATCCCATGTTGACTAGGTTAGCAACGGCCTGCTCGTATTCTTCGCCGTGGACAAGGGTGTTCTCACGCTCGGGTGGTTTCACGTCCGACTGGAAGCAATATAAATTAATTTAGACAGATAATACTGTTGTATTCGATATTGTTGTTTGTCAGGCTTAACCTGAATTGGAAGGGAAAGATCAACCAAAGGGGAGGGGGGATCTGAAGGAAGGGGAGGATCAACTGAAAGAAGGGGAGGATCAACTGAAAGAAGGGGAGGATCAACTGAAAGAAGGGGAGGATCAACTGAAAGAAGGGGAGGATCAACTGAAAGAAGGGGAGGATCAACTGAAAGAAGGGGAGGATCAACTGAAAGAAGGGGAGGATCAACTGAAAGAAGGGGAGGATCAACTGAAAGAAGGGGAGGATCAACTGAAAGAAAGGGATGATCAACTGAAAGAAGGGGAGGATCAACTGAAAGAAAGGCAGTATCAACTGAAAGAAGGGGAGGATCAACTGAAAGGAAGGGATGATCAACTGAAAGAAGGGGAGGATCAACTGAAAGAAAGGGAGTATCAACTGAAAGAAGGGGAGGATCAACTGAAAGAAAGGGATGATCAACTGAAAGAAAGGGATGATCAACTGAAAGAAGGGGAGGATCAACTGAAAGAAGGGGAGGATCAACTGAAAGAAGGGGAGGATCAACTGAAAGAAAGGGAGGATCAACTGAAAGAAGGGGAGGATCAACTGAAAGAAGGGGAGGATCAACTGAAAGAAGGGGAGGATCAACTGAAAGAAGGGGAGGATCAACTGAAAGAAAGGGAGGATCAACTGAAAGAAAGGGAGGATCAACTGAAAGAAGGGGAGGATCAACTGAAGGAATTGAAGGATCAACTGAAAGAAAGGGGAGGATCAACTGAAGGAAGGGGTGGGTCGACTGAAGGGGACGATAGGCTCAAGAAATCTGTCTAGGAATTAAGCCTGCTAACATGAGAGAAAACTACAAGACAAACTTACACTGGCAGTAGTAGTACTGGGAGCAGCAGCTGGAGCAGTAGGCTCTCCTGTTTCAGCAGAGTCTCCAACTGGAGCTGCTGCAGCAGCAGGCGTCTCAGCAGCTGGAGCAGGTTCAGCCGCGGCTGGCGCAGGCTTTGGCTTAGTTGCCATGACAACAATAAAGCCCGTCTCAGTGACGCCATACTTTTCCAACGTGTCATCGTCAGACATAACTTTGCCAGAATAGATTAGGCGTTGATACTCAGTTGGAAATGCATCGCCCTGCGACTTAGCAATCAGTTCCTTGAGAGCTTTGACCTGATTGGTTAAGGGTTGAAAAAATTCTTTACCTTTAATATTAATTGCAGAAGACTTTCACCACTTAATTTATTTACTATTACTAGTAGCTTAACTCTGTAATTTTTTTTCTACATAAAAGAGCCATGGGATCATGATTTTACACCTGATTCCTAAGTATGGCATCCTATTTTTGTGACACTAAATTGACCTCTAAAAACTGTCAGTAAAGCTTTAAAATTGACACCATAGGATAGCAAAATTGTTTTGTGGTGCCTCTATATTATTGTGTTAATAGTATAGTAGAATCTAATAGTACAATAGTATTAGCAATCAGAGCCCACCATGTTGTGGCACCAATTCAAACTTGAAAAAATATCAGGAATCAAACTTAAAGCCTATCAATGTTATTCAATTTTATACTTACATTTGATAATCTGTAAGTTTGAATACTTATAGATATAGCTACATATATAATTGTGGCTGCACTTTAAGATTTAGTGAATTACTCTTATTAAAAAAATTAATTTAATTTATTATCTTATTTTAATTAACAAACTTAAAAAGCTCAAGACAGAAAAAATTCTGTTTACTAAAAAAAAATTGAATTAAAAAAAACACCTATCTCTTGGGATTTGAACCTTTCTACATGCAATCACAAGGCAATTGATATATCTACTAAGCCACAATTTGCTTATAAGAGAGCCCTACAGAACATGCATTTTATATTGATGATAATAGCTGTGCCAATAAGCTCAAATATTATAGACATGGCTGCCGTGCCTATAAGAACTCTGAAATAAAAAATTTGGTTGGCTATTAAAATATAAAAATACTGTTGTTTGTTCAGGGAAAATGGGGAAAATATTATTTTTAGAGACACTTGACTTTTATGGTTATAATTATAAATAAAATACTGGAATATTAACTGTTATTTGCACTATTATTAATTAAGTTCATTCTTTTATCATTATATCATCACCATAGTCAGGAAGGTGGCACAGTGTGCGCCAGAATAATTTTTTTGGGACAATCTGTGCACTGTCTATGCCCTTATTTTATATATTTTATATATTTTATATAATTTATATAATTTATATATTTTATATAAATTATATATTTTACTATAAATTTACAAAATTCTTAAAATTCATGCAGACTCAATATGCTATGCCAGTTTTATGCTAATAAAGATTCTATTCTGATTCCTTATGCACCAAAGTTGTGCATAGCACCACATATGTCAGGGACCTTATGTGCCACATGTGCCACAATTATGCGCTGTATGCGCTAGGGACCTCAGTGTGTGCCATGTTGTGCGCCGCATGTGCCAAGGAACTCAGTGTGCGCCATGATTATATGCCAAGTGCGCCAAGGACCCCTTGTGTGCGCCGGAATTTCCATGGCAAAGGCCACCTTTATGACTATGGTATCATTTAAGTCTCTAAACCTACAAATAGCACTAATTATCTCTACCTATAAATGTCAAAACTATGTCTGTGTGTGGACAATTTTGATCGCTATGGACTCCCAAACCACTCAACCAAATGACACCAAATTTTACACCCACCCTAAACTTACTACAGAGAATGTCTTAGGCTACCTTTAAATTGCCTAGACTCAAGTCTTCCTGCTTAAAAGTACAAAAAACTGCTCAAAATGCGCAATTTTTTCACTTAATCCTCTATAGCGCCGCTCCACTTCTACCGATTCTCTTTAAATTTGACACAGATAATCTTTAACTATTTTGACACAATCATGTAAAATTTCGAGTCTCAAAGTTAATCCTGAGCGGTGCTGTGCACTTTTAAAATTAGGCTGTTTTTTTCAGCGTAGCAACCACCCCAACCTCCGCCCGCCTGCCTCTCCCGATACCGATCTGGGCCCAGATGTGTAAAAGGGTTTCAAAATTGACTAACTTTCAGCTGCCATAAGTTTGCTCCACGTAATGCGATTGACTTCAAACCTGACAAAATTCTTCATTGGCCCATTCTCTATCTAAATGTAAAGTTTCAACTTTGTAACTCAACTGAAAAAGAAACTGTAAGCATGTGAAGTTTGTCTGCTTTTTCTGTTGTTTGTGGCGCTCAACTCACTCATTCCCGCAGTCCAGACGAAGGGTCAGGCGATAGGGCTCAATGTACACAGCGAATGTACAGTGTTTTGGAATAACTTTTTAATAGCCTTCTCTGTACCCCCGCAAGTGGATAGGCGTGGAGAGGAGAGAGTTTAGTGAGAGATTCAATTTCAAACCACTGTCCTCTGAATAGACAAGTCTGCAGCAGTTAAATAAGGATGGCAAATCAAGGCGATGTGGGATGGTTTGTAAAAATATCGAAAAATTAATGAATAACAGATTACAATGCAATCCTACTAAATTAGTTACACCATGAAATTTTTAACATTAGGATTTGCATAAGGTACTTTAAAATTTAAATGGCCTCCTAAGAAATGCGTATTTCCATGGTTGATAGACTGCTGCAGACTGTGGTGGTGGAGCTGGAGATATACAAATTTCTCTCAGGGCTGCTAATTGACCAGAAAGATGACGTTATTAAAGCATGAGAAATGATAACAACCATGATAGTACTACGTCCCACAAACTGGCTTTCGAAGCAGGGATCGGCAGATCGGCAGCTACGGGCCATATGAGAGTGAAAAGGAAAAGGAATAGACTATTAGAAAGGGAGGAGGGGCGAGAGGGGATAAAAGAAAAGATAGAAGATAACAGGAGAGACGTACGAGGAGGTTGAGGAGAGAGCAGAGAATATGGGACAAAGAAGCGAGAGGAGGGGAGAGAGAAGGGAGAGGAAATAGTAGAGGTGAGAAGATGGAGAGAGAAGAGGGGAGAGATGAGACAGAGGATCGATGAGAGAGGAGAGTAGAGAAGAGTGAGATGAGAGAACAAAGAGGAGATGAGAGTATCGAGAGGGGGGATTAGAAAGGATAGAGGGGAGGAGATAAAAGGGGGAGAGACGAGTGAGAAGAGAGAAGATAGAGATGAGAGAGAGAGAGTTGAGATAGAAGAGAGGACAAAGGAGAGATGATAGAGTAAAGGGAAGAGGAGGAGAGAGGAAAGAGATGAGATTGTAGAGATGAGTGAGATGAAAGGAAATATGAGAGAGTAGAGTAGAGATGAGAGATGAAGGAAGAGAGAGCAGAGTGCGGAGAGACAAGAAAAGAGAATAGAGGGGAGAGAGTATAGAAGAGGGAAGAGAAGAGAGGAGTAAGGAAAGAGAGGAGTCAGAAGAGGGGAAAGAGAAGAGTACACAGTAGAGAGGAGAGTAGAGATGACAGAAGAGAGAGGGAAATGAGAGAGCAAAGATGAGAGTGAACATACGATATAAGAGAGGAGAGAGGAGAGTGAGAGAGAAGAGAGAAGACAAGAGGGAGAGAGTATAGAAGAGAGAAGAGAAGAGACGAGAAGAAAGAAGAAAGGATCGAGTCCTCCTGAGTCAAAAAGGGGAAAGAGAGGAGTACAAGGGGAGAGAGGTGAGAGAACATATGAGAGTAAAGATGACAGATAAGAGAGGGGAGATGAGAGCAGAAACGAGAGTGAACAGACGAGAGATGGGGGAATAGAGAGAAAAGAGGAGAGATGAGAAGTGAGTGAGGAGAGAGGAGGGGAAGGGAGAGAATCGAGAGGACAGGGGAAATTGGTGAAAAGGACGAGGGAGGAGAGGAAAGAGGGGAGAGAAGAGAGAAAAGAGAGATAGGATAGGAGAGAGCAGAGAGATGAGAGGAGAGAGTGGACAGAGGAGAGGAAAGAGTTGAGAGAAGAGAGGAAAAAGGAGAGAGTAGAGATAAGGAAAGTGTTGAGAGAGGGTAGAGTAAGGAGTGAGAAGAGAGGTGAGGGAAGAGAGAGTAGAGAGCAGAGAGAAATGAGAAAAGATAAAACAGGAGAAAGGAGATATGAGCGACCAGAGACCAGAGCGAAGAGAGAAGAGAGAGAAAAGAATAGAGTGGAGAGGGAAGAGATGAGAGAAGAGACGAGAGAAGAGACGAGAGAGGAGAGAAGAAAGAAGAGATAAGAGGGGAGAAAAAGAAGAGACGAGAGAGAAGATAGGAAACAGAAAAGAAGATGGAAGTTTCAAAGGATGCAAAGGACATAGGGAGAGGCAGAGGTACGTAAAGGCCAGAGTTTGCCTGACATTCTGCGCAGCACCCCAGCCAACCATATCAATGTTTGCCTCAAATCCTAATTTTACATGAATGTGCACTACTTTATGTTTAACTCTATCCTAACTATTAACAAGGGAACAAGTTTTTGTTTAAGTTCTACCTCAGATTTTAGAATACATGCAAAAATAATTCCGGGGAATGGAGTTCCCCGGGTTCAAAATCCGCGGGTTTCAATGTATATTTAATATTTCTGATAGTTGAAATGACTCTACTATATTTTTGTTGCCAAAAGAGTGGCAAACAAACTTGCAACATTTGAAAAACTATTATTATTAACCTTAGTCAGCATAATTTAAGTAAATTCTAATAGGTATTATTTAGTCAATATAGATATAGACTTTAAGGAGATGAAAAGAAATGTTACCAAATAAAAAATACTTAAATTGTATTTTTCTAGCTTAAAAAAATAACCTTTACTGCTTTACTAAACCTAGATAACAAAAATTGAAATAAGTGATATAGAAAAAAATCAGGGTTTTTTTGTGCGCAGTGTGTGCGTATGTGCCCTAAATTTTAAAATCGCACCCTGAAATAAAAAAAGTAGATGCGGTTTAGGTGTGGTCTTATAACCATTTTTCTTTAAAGGCTTAACCATGCTTAAGCTATTTTTCATGCACTGCCTTAAAATATGAAACAAAATAACTCTTTAAATCCAACAAGTCATATAGTCATAAGTCATATAAGCAATGTAGCCTATGGCTATAGCCTTATGTAAGATATTAAAATATACATTCCCAGTTGTCTGAAACAAAACTCAAGAGAAATTGCACTCTGAGCCTTAAAATTGCACCTTGAAATTTGGCACAAGGTGCAATTTGGCACCTTGTCTCTGGCGAAAAAAAACCCAGAAAGAAATATTCTATAGGAAAAATACTTTCTAATAATATATCATATGAATTGCTTGGTTGAATAATTGCAGTTATATTTATCTAACTATACACAATTTTAGTTGAAACTGGAAATTGAGTTTCTTTTCATTTTTTATAAAAACGTCACAAGCCTTTATGGCAAATTTGCTTTACAAAACTAATAACAATATATACACAAAAAGTTGCATAACTTTTTTAATCCTAGGCTTAATTTCAAAAGTGAAGTGTCTTTTAACCCATACAATCAAGTTCTATCATATTTTATTTTACTTTTCTGAACTTTTTTGCTTTAAAAATCTCATTGGAGTCCCTGGCTCAAATAGTCAATATGGCATATCTTTAAGTAAAAAGAATATTTTTAAAAAGGATTTATCAATGTCTTTTTTGTTTACTTGTATTTGTATTTTAAAAGTTTGATAAAAAAGAACTTACTGTATCTGAGCTGTTAGCTTCAACTGTGAACTTATGACCAGCAAGAGTTCTGCAGGTAACCAACATTTTAGTAAATATGGCAGCACTAATGACTCAAAAGCGTAGAAGTTACCAACTTAATGTAGGCCAAAGCAATATGGTTTAGAATTTAGTGCAAATAATAGAGCAACGATACTTCACAAAATCACAATTAATACAGTTTTAAACCCCAAGTAAACTAGTGAAGAGCTTAGCAACGTTATGGACTAGAGTGAGAAGGAGGCAACAAATTGAAAACGAAATAAAAAATTGTCATGTAATACTTAACAAATTATTTACCTTCATAGGCTTTTGAAGCATTATTTTAAAAAATCTTAAAATGATGACATATTGTAAGTACAAAAAAATTAATAGAATTTTTTTAATATTTAAAAATATTCTGTGGGTAAATACTTTTAACTTAAACACTTTACTAGAAAAGACATGATTACGTCGTTCGTTGTTTGTTGTCTGTTGATGCTGTGCACATGATTGTTTTGTCTTTTCGGTCGGTTTAGGCTAGGCCTATTCGTTTTTTTTCTGATACATCTGGGGCTAGGGAGAGTGGCTATTAATAGATATTACTTAGACCATGTCGCTTAGGACGTCTTTTCATACTTTATTTTGTGTTTTGTCTAGTCCCAAGGAAATCTTAAGCCAAAGTGTATATTATTATTAGGCAGGCTATTAAACATTTGATTGTTTAATACTAATAGGCATATATGTTAAAAACTCAATGAAAATGCATATCTAATAAAGGTTCTCGTTATTTGTCTGAGACTGGAAAAGTTACGGCATTCTTTCATTTTATTTTACAATCCCTGAGCAGGTCAAGTTTCATCTTACAATCCCCACTGAAAAAGAGTCGAAAAGACACTCGACTCTAGTTTATCAAAAAAGTACATTTCAAATTTATTTTCCAAGAACAAAATCATTGCAACTCACTTTCCAGTCAACCTAATTCATCACTGCCAGTCAACTTGAGGATCATGGGCGTAGCATTAGTTAGGGGCCTATGAAAGCACATAGCTTAAGCTTATTCACTTTCGTCATACACTCATACAATCATTTAAATAGTTAATTTATATGTAGATAATCACAAGATGAAACCAAAAGAGCTTATAGGTTTTGAATTACGATCACCACATTGGTAGAATTGTATTAGAGGGATTGTATGACAAAAGTGAATAGATTAAGGCCTACACATTACATCCCTGGCAAAATTGCACCAGTTCATGGCAGCTTCAGATATAAACTGCTACAGTGCTACATCATTCTCCATCACTAATCTACAGGGTTAAAGAATGAAATTGTATTTATTATAAGATTTACAAGCACCATCCCTTCTCTCCATAGTCGGGAAGGTGGCACAATGTGCGCTGGAACTATTTTGATGGCTTTTAAGCAGTGTGTGCCGTGCGCCGTGAAGAAAAGATTTTGTGTGCCGCAGCGCGCCATGATAAGGTAAGTCTAAGGTAAGGTAAAGTAAATAATTAATTGGTAAATAAATTTGAATTTACAGTAAACAAATTTGAATTTACAATAGACAAATTTAAATTTCATTTACGTATTTTATATCGTGATTTATGTAATTTTAGTACTCTTTGATAGCATCTAAAAAAACTCTTTGATAGTATAATAATGAATATAACTATAACGAAGTGTAACTATATATTTTTTCAGTGCCATGTGCCATGTGCGCTGCTAGCTAGAGTGTTTCCAATTTTTAGTGCGCTAGCTCCATGTGCGCCGCCAAAGCATTTCCAATTTTTCCTTGTACACCATGTACGCTGGAAAATTCACCAAAAACTGCCACCTTCCCAGCTATGGCCTCCTCTCACTTTTGTCATGCAATCCCCTCAGTTCATTGGACCTATGTGTTATACCAAGGGGTGATCGTATGACAAAAGTGAGAGGGGGCATGGGGTGGCAACAGCGCCTAAAAAGGCTGTGTAAAAAGAGCCAGGTGACTTTTGGTTCGTGGACATATTAAAGGCTACAATTGATTGTTTGGTTAAAATGTCTTTTATAGCGACAATTTCCTACCATTTCATCATACAATCTCTCCAATACAATTTTACTATTGGTGTGATCATAAGTCAAAATCTATAAGCTCTTTCGGTTTTGTCTTGCAATCATCTGTATATAAATTCACTATTTAAATGATCGCATAATGAAAGTGAATATAAGGACAGGCTTCTAACTTCTATAAGACACAAGATTTTATGTTAAAATGATATACTTAAAAGTGGTCCCATTTTGAAGTTCAATTTTAAAAGCAATTTTCCATCCTCCAGGGGGATTTGGGGGGGTTGTATAACAAAAGTCCCAACTCCCATAGGGACAATGCTAGGTAATCGTAAAATGAAAGAATGCAAAGTTAGGCCTATTTCCACATTGTTTAGGCATTCTAGCAAAATAATTCTAGCTATTGTTATAGAGTATATAGGCTTATCCCTTGCTTAATTTTCAATTCAAATGGGATTTATAAAACAAAAAGACTGAACTAGCAATATAGCCTACAGGATAGATCTATTGAAATGTCATCTTTCATTTTTTGTTTTTTGCTTTTCAGTTTTGGGCATTTAAAAGCCAAGTACATAGAATTTTGCTTTCATATCTGTGTGACCTCTGTGCAAAGTTTTACAGTAATCTAACTATACTATGTTTGCATACAAGGAGATTATTCAAAAGATCATTCAAAAAACTTCAAGCAAGAGAGCCTCTTATATCAATTGCTTAACATCTTGGAATTTTGAAGAACCATGTTTATTGAACCAAGCGACTTTTTGTGGCAACTAGCAGTATTAAGGCATGTCATAGATGTGGGTGCAGCCACATTGCTTGCACTAAGAATGTCACCAAAGCTGTCAAAATGCACATCCATAGGAACCCAAGACAAAGTATTAGACAGCTGGCTTGGGACTTTGGAATGGCACACAAGACAATGAAACAGCTGCTCAAGGATGATGTTGGAGTGAAGAACAGAGCAGTAGTTTGTTGGCTTTTCTTGTCAGAAGCCCAGAAGTTTATTAGAAAGATGCAAGCCAAGCAACTGCTTAGCTGGCTAAAGTTGTATTCATATCTGGTGCACATCTTCTCAGATGAAAAAAAATTGTCAATGTAGCTGCCAGCTGCCAATAGAAGAAATGATCAATACTTGGTACCTGGCTGTATAAAGGATGTCCCAAACAATGCTTGTGTGGTGTAGCGCATCAAAATCCAGCTTCTGTCACAGTGCTAGGGGTCATCAGCTCTGATGGACAAAAGTGCCCCCCCCCCTTCAATCTTCATTGACCTTGGTGCTTGGCTCAATGCTGTTGGCTATGAGGAGCTGCTACAAAACAAAGTGCTGCCATGGCTAAATCAGCACTATCTAAGTGGCCAATATGTGTTCTAGTGATATGGTGCACTTGCACATACTGCGACAACCATGCAGAACTTCCTGTTAGAAAATTTTGCAAATTATTGACCAAAGGACTTCTGGCCACCTTTGTTGCCAGATCTTAATCCACTAGACTCATACATGCGCAACCCCCCTGATTTACACTGGCCATGCGACTTACTTTTTGACCAAAAATGCGACTTACCTGTGAAAAAACCCTAAACCAAAATTAATGCAGTTTTGGGTAAACGGCAGGAGTAACTATGACTGTCTTATCAGCCATAAATGCCTCGGCATCTAATTAGTACTACGTCTGTATTCTTTGGGGTGGCCTTTTTGCAACTTACCCCTGGTCCACCACAATTTACGGTGGCCAGATCGGCCAGGTCGGCCAGCAGTTGCGCATGTATGACTAGACTATTATTTCTGGGCACAAGTTGAGCACAAGGCCTGTCACATATCTCACCACAATCTCGAGTGGTTGCGCATCTCTATCTCAAAAGCAGGGGATAAAATCCCATTAGCTGAAGTGCAAAAAGCTGTTGGTAGATTTTGAGCTCAGCTGGAGAAAGTTGTAGAAGCAGATAGCGGTTACATTGAGTAAATCTGTTCCTGACAAGGTGTTGATCATTTACCAAATTCATTTTAATCTGCAATTTTTTCTTGTCTAAAATCAAGTGAAAATATACTCAGTACTAAAAAGTGTGACATTTCAATGGATCCACCCTGTATATATACATATACCTATTAAGTAACTATTGATATCTTTAATATATTTATCCTAGTTAATACCTCTAAAACTACTACTCTTCTAATTTATCCTCTAATCATAAAAACATTTGCCATAAATAACTTTAATATCTATCCATTATATACCCCACACTAGCATGCCATATGCACATTGTATGGTAGTTATGCATGCTAACAACTTTTCTGCTAACAACATTTTATTTCAGTTGCATACCATGCATGTTGATATCTTAATGCACATTGTCTATATTGACATTTTCAAATACATAACTAGAAAATTCTGGTATACACTAAATCTTCTAAAGATAGGTTGATATATATATATATATCAACATATATATATATATCAACCTATCTTTAGAAGATTTATATCCTATAGATTTAACCTATATTTAGAAGATATATATATAATAGCTTTTCTTAAAATAAGTAAAAACAAAAACAAAAATGATAATGCACTTATAAGGAAAATAGAACTAAAACAAAATACTAGGTTCTAGCAAAGAAAAAACACTTTTAAGTTTAATAATAACTCATTTTTTAAAATATACACTATAAATAAAGTTTATGAAACTGAAAAAGTTCATAAAAGAAGTTCTTGATTCAACAAGAACTTCGAGCTAACCAATGGAAGACTCATAAAAAAAGTTTGCATATTTGCAACTTTATGCTTGATATAAGAATTTTTTAATTTATATTGCATATAATTTTTTAAAAACTAGTTTTTTTCTGGTATATGCCTGTCATGATCTAGACTATAGCTAATATATAAAAATGAACAAATTTTTATTAAAAAGTATAAGTTGGACAAGATCTCAATCATCAAGATATTGAAAAAAGTGTATCATGTTTTTATTTGATATATCTATCAAGTTACTAACAAGATCAATATAATATAATAATTGTTTTTCCTTCTCTTATCATCATTGTACTCATTTAAGAATAAAAATATTAGCATTGATAGATGGAATGGTGTAAATAAACCTACTAGATGATAACTAATATGTATTCTATAACTTTCTATAATTTTCTTGCTTTGGTTGCAATATGCCATTAGCTAGTGACACTTGGCAAAATATTTATAGATAGGGCATTAGGACTTCTTGCTGCTAACTAATTATAAAGTGTAGGTATTGTAGCTATGAATTGTATCATACATGTGCAAAATGTAGCCAACCTGGCTGATCCAGCTGGCTAGCAAGGGGCCTAGCCAAGGTAAGTTAAAAATGCCCAAAAATTATAGTTATTACTTATTAGATGATGAGGCACTTACCCTTAAAAATATAGTCCAGGTTACTCCTGCCTTTTACCCAAAAATATGTTAATTTTTCTTTAGGTTTTTTTATAGATAAGTCACATTTTTGGTCAAAAAGTAAGTTGCAAAGCCAGTATAAATGAAGGGGTTGCATATGTATAAATAGTCTTCTATAGATAGCTCAGTGTAAAATGCATCTGTGGCATTTAATGCCTATCAACTTGGATATAGTTTTGCCTGTTTTTTTTTTCTTTCTTATGTTTCTCTCAATCTCTCCTCTTGATGTAACCGCCCTTGTTGCCTGTCTGCTCCATTGGAGAGACAAATGCATGACTAGAGGGGGCAATGACCGTAGGCTGCCTATGACCAGGCAATGACCTGACGTACCTCCAGCACTAGACTGTCCTGCCTACATGATTGATAGCTTTGGTAGCGCTTTGTGACCAGAGGGCCAAGGACCCACATGGACCCCACCTATAGCCAAGGTGCAATAGTTGGTCACTTGGTCATAGTATGACCGAGTGGCTGCCACCACTCTATGTGACCTGGTGCACCTGGATCTTTCTACCAGACCTCTCGAGGCTAGAGCCCCGCCTGGGATAGTTACCAAGAGATTTAGGCTAACAGGGGAGACACATGCAGCCAAGTACAGGGACTCTGCTTGGGGCATGATTGGGAACTCTGGGCTTAATCTGGAGGATTTCTCAGCAAGGGATCCTTTGTGGCTGTGAGCAAGGCTGACTTGTGACTTTGATTACTAAGAGTAGTATGAGACAAACATGTACTGTTTATAGTTTAGATTGCTCAGGGCGAAGGGATGCGTCAGCATGGGGTTGCAACCTTCCTACTGCCATCCTGTGCCAAGACTCGCTAATCCCTCTACTGCACACACACATGGCCCCATAGCACGCACTCACAGGTAGGCTTTGCACGGGGAGAGGCCATTAGCTTACCCAAACTTCCTTATGCTTTGCCACCCCGGGAGAAAGGCTTAGCAAGCCATGAGTGAAATGATGGTGAAAGAGTGAATAATGATGAGGTTAGTTAATAGTTAATAATTAGGCCCTTAGGCAAATAATCAGGCAATTAGGCGACTTCACTATTGAGTAAAATACAGCAAAAAGTTATGGTATCACAATTGGCTCAGCTCTCTAGTCAAGCAATGGAAAAATAGGCAGACCCCAGATAAGCAAGGCGATTAGAGCACAAATTAGTAATAGGAACTTACCGACAGCTGCACAGAGAGAGAGAGAGAGGCGGAGTGACCGAGGGTGGCTGTAGGCTGCAGTCAGGCAGACAGTGAAGTGGTGATGCGCTGAAGCAACGAGGAGCTGATGTAGATCAGGCGATGCTGATGATGCTGGGTGGTATCAGACTGCTTGCCGATAGGCGAGCTCGCTTGGGGAGCTAAGGTAACTTGGTGGTATCAAACCGTGGACCAGCAGAGGTTCGTCCTATAGACGAATAGGTCAGAGCTACGTCTGACAGCAAGTCTAAAGAAAGACGAGGAGCCCAAAGGTCCCACCAACATGAGGATTCTCATGCCAAAAACTGCTTCCTTTTATAGCCTTCCCAGCCACCGCTTCAAGGTTGTTTCCATGGTTGTTCCCTCTCTCTAATTGGCTGCCGGCAGAATGACATCAGAATGAGTCATGATGAGAAGCATGAGACCGGCATAGCAACATAAGAAATAGGAGGGTTGCGCAATCCGGAGGTGGGGTGGGGAGATAATTGGCGCAGCAGGAGGTCGCAAAAGTGTTGCGCAAGCAAACATTGAGAACAATGGGCTGGGGTCGAGAACAAAGGAATTGGAAATCAAGGATAATTAGGGAGAATCAAGAACAATAGAAAAGCAAACATTGGAGAAAAGGTGATAATTAGGTGCAAAAACAAGAACAAAAGAAAGAGAAAATCAGAGAAAATGTGATAATTGGTGGGGGTAAAGAGAACAAAAGAATTAAAAATGAGAACAATAGAAGTGGAGGTAGGGTGGGTGTCGCATGAGAAATTTGGGGATGAGAACAATAGCATCAAGAAAGGGGGATGAGTCATTGATGAGTCATTGAGGGGAAGAAGGGGTCACACGACTTGCGTCACTGTTTGGGAGTTTAAGAAGGGATAGGGGGACAGTGAGCACACAAAATACTATATAAGTAGATGCAGAGAAAGGGGGGACAGCGCAGGAAAATATTGCGAAAAGGGGCAAAAAGAGGGGAGATAGGAAGAGTACATGAGGAATAAGGCGGCGCGCAGAGGAAATAGGGTAGAGGGGGAGGTACAAAGAGGGAAGGGGAGCTCCAGAAAGGCAAGTGTGGCGGCAAGGGAGACAGAGCCAAGGCAGCAGGGGGTGCAGCAGAGTGGGAGTCTCTAGGCCTGGTCAAAGACCTGGCCGAGTCTCAACAGCTCTGTGCAGGGGGTGCATGGCAATAAGGGGGCACTTTTGAAAAAGTTCCCCCACCCTATCCCGCAACCAGAGTGACGTTACATCATTCTATTATTTTCTCCTTTATTTCCTCTCTTCTTTTACTTTTTCATTCCCTTCCCTCTTTCTCTTCTTTCCCCTTTTCCTTTCTCCTCTTTCCTTCATTTTCTTTTCTTCTTTCCCTTTTTCTTCTTTTCTAATATCTTTTTTCTTCCCTTCCTCTCTTCTTTCTCCTTTTTCTTTGCTTTTATCCCTGTCTACTCTCTGCTTTCTCTCATATCTACCCTTCTATACTCTCTTCATTTCTTATCTTTTTTCCTCTCTTCCTTTGTTCCTTTCTCTATTTCCCCTTACCTTTTCTTAGAATTTTAATAACTAAAGTAGTAAAATCTTTCATGCTTACTAAGATTTTCTGTAAGAACAATGGCTTGTTTGTCAGTTGGTTTCCAAGGAGATTTGGCAATTAAAGGCAATTAAATATAGTCTTAGCCTTCTTTGATAGTGACAAATGCTAGGCAGCTTTCTTATTGGCTTCATTCATATTAACTTTTTGTTGCTTGTGTCTTCAATTTTAGCTAACTTTTTTCTTTAATTCATAGTGCTAAAATATGTGGCTCTATATATAAAAATAGTATATAAGCAAGCATTCATATGCAACCTCTCTGATTTACTGGTACACTAGCCTTGTGATTTACTTTTTGACCAAAAATGTAACTTACCCATGAAAGAAGCCTAAGCAAAAATCAACATAATTTTGGGTAAATGGCAGGAGTAACTATAATTATATTATTAAGGCTAAATGCCTAATCATCTAATTAATAATTTGTCTGTATTTTTGCAATTTATCTTGGCTGGATGCTAGGTCCCTTGCCAGATCAGCTAGTTATGTATAGATAAAAGCAAATCTAGAATTTTTATTTGCATTTTCTTGATTTTTGAGATAAACTTATACTATACCTAGTTAGGCAAAAGCTATTTGATTCTTTGAGATATAATTTATTAGCATGCTTTCTCTTTTTAGCATATGTAGCTTTTTTCTTATATCTGTGAAAAGTATAAGCCTATATATACTACAAGTATATGATGATTTAGTTTAGAGCATTAAATTGATTGCATCAAGGTAGTATTTATACAAGTAGGCAATTGAACAGAGAACAAAAAACCCTTTTGCTAATATTCTATTACTATAATGTCATGATTTCATTATCATAATAATAACTTATTAGAAGGTAGTGCTTTGTTTTGGTTTAGGTAATCAATAGAAATTTGATCAGGGATTTGTAAAGTGATTTGAGTCACTGCTATCAGTATATATTTATAGATATATGATGAATGATTTCCAGAAATTTCTAGAAAGATTGACTGCATTGTAACAAAGAGATCAGATTCTTAATTATATAGGTTATGCAAATATAAGTACAAGTAGAATACTGCAGTTATATGCATACTATTTACTATGCATATATTATGAATAAGCTGCTAATCCAAAGAAGTTTCTGGAAGGATAATGAATGGCATTTAAAAATATGATGAAAATTTGAGGTTATTAAAGTACAATACAATGGTTTTGAATGGCATTAAGTGTGCTTTCTATAGCCTTATGACCACACTGCTGATACAAATAACAATATGAAAATGTTCAATTACTATAACAGAGTAGAGTAGCAATAAATGCATCTGCCTCTCATGTTGTCAATTCATACATGCGCAACCTTGGGAATCACCCGGCCGTTTCTATTGGCAACACACACATGTAAGTCGCTATTGGCTGAGAGCAGTCACATGACTACTATTCTGTCCAAAAGCGACTTACATGTGTGTGTTGCCAATAGAAACGGCCAGGTGAATCCCTAGGTTGCGCCCAAGCATGTTTGTCATGCTACAAATCCTGGTTCAATTCACATTCATCTAAGGCTTTTGCATAAAAATTAACTAGAGGGTTTGTTGTAGTATTCACAACCTGCAAAGGCTGACCCCCAAGGTACAAAAAGTGTACATGCCTGATTATTAGAAAGTCTAGGCCGCTTAGGAGTCAGTGGAATTGCCTCAGTGCTGGCTGTGGGACAATGGCGCCAAAGGCATTGTGCTGAGGTGCTCCATAGCTCTACTGCAATTAAGATCATTGCTCATAAAGCTAAATTAATAGTAATTTATTACACCTGTCCTAATTAGCAGATGTGTAACTGACAGCTCAGCCGCAGCTATTGCGCGTGCATCTATAGGCTGTGTATGGCTGTTCAGTCCAATGACTAAGGGGGGTGGGGGTCCCCACACACACACCCTCAATTACCCCAGCCCCAGCTAATACCGGCACCCATTTTAAAGCTGGGTGAACTGAAGCAATGCAGAGTTAAGTGTCATGCTCAAGGACACAATTGTTCCGAGTGGGTCGAAAATCGAACCCCTGACCTTCAAATCATGAGTCCAACGCTCTGACCACTAGGCTGCAACCCCTCTAATAAACTTATTAAACAATATTCATAAAATATGTATACAAAAGCTCTCAAAAACAAGTAATTTTCGGTGCTAACAATTGCTAGATACCTGCATTAAAATCAATGCAATCATTTGGTACTGCTGTAATTGTATCATATTTTTATGCTAATCAATCATGATTTATCAACTTTCAATGAAACTAATGCATGCGCCCAATCACGCCAGATGTCTAATAAGTTTCTAATTGTTCTTTACTAACTCGGCCTGATTGGATTGCAGTTAAAACCAACTCAGCTTGTTTGAGATTATTAATAGCTAGAGCTAGCAATGGACTCCGGCTCCGAGGTTAGCGGCTTCTCCCGCGGCTTCAGGGGCGGCGGCAGTGGCGGCTCCGGTGGCCACCGAGACAATGACAGCGTTGAAAGCTTTGACGTACGAAAATCGTTCAAAGCGAAAAAGTCGCTTGGACAGAGACAAGCGGAATCGTATCATATTAAAACCAAATTTCCCGCGAAGATTCCCGTGATTGTTGAACGCTACGAGAAGGAGAGAACTCTGCCGCATTTGGATAAGACCAAATTTTTAGTGCCGCAGGAGCTCACCATGGGCCAGTTTGCCACTATTATTAGGAACCGAATGAAAATTGATCATAGCCAGGTGAGACAGGGGTTCTTTTTATAGATTTCTAGTTTTCTGTGAGGTGACAATTTTTGTGCCCTTGCGTTCAGTTGAGATGCAATTTGATGCATTCAGCTATTGAGATTTGATGCATTCAGCTGATGAGATTTGATGCATTCAGCTGATGAGATTTGATGTATTCAGCTAATGAGATTTGATGTATTCAGCTGATGAGATTTGATGTATTCAGCTGATGAGATTTAATGTATTCAGCTACTCAATTTGCCTGTGAGATGTTGAATCAGCCCAGTCTTACACACACACCCCTCAGGCCTTCTACCTTGTGGTCAACAACAAGAGCATCGCTTCAATGTCCGCCACAATTGCGGAAATCTACGAAGAGGAGCGCGACGAAGACGGCTTCTTGTACATGTCCTACGCTAGTCAGGAAATGTTCGGCAGTTGTTGCTCCTGTTCGAGTTGCTGCTTTCTCGCTTCCAGGAGCAGCAGCAGGTCTTCTTGTCAGTCCCAATGGGACCTTCAAGTTGCAGTGCAGGAAGACTTACAGCAAACCAGACCCGTTCAGTATCGACTTCAACAACAACAATCTTCTTCTTTTTTTGCAACAAACTTGAAGCAGAAATCGGCTTCAACTTATCTAAAGTAAAAAAGCAACACAAACAGAGTATAGCTTTGTTCGGTGGTCGGTATTACAGTTGTATAGTTCATTGCTTGTCCATGGGTTTCTTGCTGTTGTATGCCGTGTTGGATGTTGTCATTTTGACAATTATTTTGTCTGATAATAACAATTAGAGTTTCTGTGTGGGGGTTATAAATTTGCACTGGCTGCGTATTGAACGAAGCCTTCTGTTTAAAATTTAATGTACTCCTTGCGTTGCACCGTGCGAACTCCGTAAACAAATTGTATTTTCCTGCGCTATTTTTTTTTCAACCAGATCGTTCCATAGAGAATGGAATTCGTTTTATTCTTTTAATAGATTTTCGGTTGGTTCCAGTCAATGGCGTTCACAATTTAAGACACTTTAAAGTCTAGACTATGGTTGTTTGAAGAGGGCAAAAAGCTTTGCTGACAAACTTGAATTGAATCGAGTGCTGAGTGTGTCTAAAACTGGTTTTCTATGGCGCTAAATGTGTCTGAATGGCGCCTAATGTGTGTCTGGGTGGCGCCAAATGTGTGTCTGGGTGGCGCTTAATGTGTGTCTGGGTGGCGTCAAATGTTTGTCTGAGTGGCGCCTAATGTGTGTCTGGGTGACGCTTAATGTGTGTCTGGGTGGCGCCAAATGTTTGTCTAAGTGGCGCCTAATGTGTGTCTGGGTGGCGCCTAATGTGTGTCTGGGTGGCGCCAAATGTTTGTCTGAGTGGCGCCTAATGTGTGTCTGGGTGGCGCTTAATGTGTGTCTGGGTGGCGCCTAATGTGTGTCTGGATGGCGCCAAATGTGCGTCTGGATGGCGTTAAAAATTTTTAGGTTGCGCCAAATGTGTGGGTAGCGCTAAATGTGTCCGGGTGGTTCGTAATGTGTGACTCGATGGCGCTAAATGTGTCTGAGTGACGCCAGATGTGTCCTGATGTCCCATAATGTGCGTGGTCAATACAAAATGTCGTCTCGGATCTGTGTGTCTGATTGGCGCTAAATGTGTCCAAGTAGCGTCAAATGTGTCTGGTCGGATCTAAATGTGTCTGGATGGCGCTAAATGTGTCTGAGTGTCGCCAAATGTGCATGTGGATGGCGCTAAATATGTCCTCAATACAGAATTCTGTACCAAGCGGTGCAAAGCACACTCGCCACTAAAAGTACATGTAATCTCGATGTCCTGCACACTCCTACTTCCTGTTCTGTTCAGAATGGCTAACTACAGAATTGCTGATTTCTAATTTTTAATTGCCAATAAATTTCTATTTTTTGTTTCGTTTATCTCAACTTCCAAAAGCGTTTAATGTCTCCTCAATTTAAGAAAGTTCTTCCAGTACTTTTATTTTCACCAAAATACAGCTAATCCCATTAAGTTTTTTTTTTCAAATTTTACAAGACAGTTAGTGAATTAGTGCCTTTTTCATGTGTCCGATTGGCTCTCTCAGTCAGGTCTGATGTGGAAGACTTTCATGTGCAAAGCGCAGCTGGCTTTTTTGTTTCCATGTTTTTTTTTCTTTGCCCCGTTGTTTGCTTTTAGTTTGCCGTTGAATCGCTTGAATGCTTAATTTAGGGATTATAGAACGCCTAAATAAACCAGTTCTAAGAATCGCCGAAGTAGATAAATTCTAAGAATCGTGGAAATATAGCAATTCTAAGAATCACCCAAAATTGGGCAATTCTAAGAATCGCCCGAAATAGGGCAATTCTAAGAATCGCCCAAAATAGAGCAATTCTAAGAATCGCCCAAAATAGAGCAATTCTAAGAATCGCCCAAAATAGAGCCTTTCTCAGAATCGCCCAAAATAGAGCAATTCTAAGAATCGCCCAAAATAGAGCAATTCTAAGAATCGCCCAAAATAGAGCAATTCTAAGAATCGCCCAAAATAGATCAATTCTAAGAATCACCCAAAATAGGGCAATTCTAAGAATCACCCAAAATAGGGCAATTCTAAGAATCACCCAAAATAGGGCAATTCTAAGAATCACCCAAAATAGGGCAATTCTAAGAATCACCCAAAATAGGGCAATTCTAAGAATCACCCAAAATAGGGCAATTCTAAGAATCACCCAAAATAGGGCAATTCTAAGAATCACCCAAAATAGGGCAATTCTAAGAATCACCCAAAATAGGGCAATTCTAAGAATCACCCAAAATAGGGCAATTCTAAGAATCACCCAAAATAGGGCAATTCTAAGAATCACCCCCGAAATATGGCAAATAGAGCATCGCCCGAGTTAGAGCAATTCTAAGAATCGCACAAAAGACATTTCTAAGAATAGCTTAAATACTTCAGTAGAACAGCTCCAAGAATCGACAAAATATAGAAATTTCAAGAATCGCCCTAAAATGAGACTAAAAAAGATACCATTCTTAGAAAGACCAATTCTTTGAGCATCCTATAAAACTAATACTTATGGATAGATGGTAACATCACTACTGGTAAAATCTGATTATTATGCTTTTACAAGTCAGTAGCAGATCTGTAAAGCTAATTTGCTATCTCGCTGATATCCGTAGCGTCAGTCATAATGTTTTGTTGATTTCGTCTGCTGGTTGAATCGTAATGCGTTGAATATTTTATGACATAATTTTTCCCTGTTTGTTTTTAACGATTAAATCCTTACCCATGTTAATTGTCTTGATGATCATTTCGCCTGTTTTAAACTTGAGAATGGCCGAAAATTGCTGTTTCAATCGAGTATTATTAAATATTAATTTATTATTTATAAATGGTATGATATGGCTACGGGTGAATTAATTACGGTAGCTATGCATATTACACAACTAACAAAAATTATTTTTGTAGTGACAGTATAAATAGGCTATATATAGATAATCATAAGAGTAATATTTATTGCAATAATTCTGTGTGCATATGTAATCTAGGTTGCTAAATAAACACTAAAAATTATTTGGGCTTGTGTGTTAACTGATTGATTTTTTGTGCGAAGCAATTAAAACTTTATGGTTGCTGTTTGTTTACTTTATTTTCTAACCACGCTAAATTACAGCTTTAGTTTTAGTTGATTAAGAAGATCTTGCTTGTGAAATTTATGTAGTATTTTTTGTTTCAAAATTGTACCAACATCAGTAAGAAAAGTAGGTAGTTGAATGCAGTGCCGATATGTTGAGTTATAAACTTATCACGGTGAGCATAAAGAGAGAGCTGCGGTGATAATAGAGCAAGTTATGGTGAGAAACGAGAGCTACAGTGAGAATAGAGAAAGCTACGGTGAGAATTGAGAGAGGTACAGTGAGAATAGAGGGAGCTACAGTCAGAAAAGAGGGAGGTACGGGGAGACTAGAGAGAGATACGGTGAGAATAGAGAGTTATGGTGAAAATAAAGAGAGGTACGGTGAGAGTAGAGAGAGCTACGGTGAGAATAGAGAGAGCTATAGTGAGAATAGAGGGAGGTACGGTGAGAGTAGAGAGAGCTACGGTGAGAATAGAGAGAGCTATAGTGAGAATAGAGGGAGGTACGGTGAGAGTAGAGAGAGCTACGTTGAGAATAGAGAGTTACGGTGAGAATAGAGAGAGCTATAGTGAGAATAGAGGGAGGTACGGTGAGAGTAGAGAGAGCTACGTTGAGAATAGAGAGTTATGGTGAGAATAGAGGGAGGTACGGTGAGAGTAGAGAGTTATGGTGAGAATAGAGAGAGCTACGGTGAGAATAGAGAGTTATGGTGAGAATAGAGCTATGGGGAGAATAGAGAGTTATGGTGAGAATAGAGAGGGCTATGGTGAGAATAGAGAGAGCTATGGTGAGAGTAGAGAGAGCTACGCTGAGAATAGAGTTATGGTGAGAATAGAGAGCTATGGTGAGAATAGAGAGAGCTATGTATGGTGAGAATAGAGAGCTATGGTGAGAATAGAGAGCTATGGTGAGAATAGAGAGAGCTATGGTGAGAATAGAGAGAGTTATGGTGAGAATAGAGAGAGCTATGGTGAGAATAGAGAGAGCTATGATGAGAATAGAGAGAGCTATGATGAGAATAGAGCTATGGTGAGAATAGAGAGAGCTATGGTGAGAATAGAGAACCAAAATAGTTTGTAATCGGTCATTTTAAATCGCTTATACAACTGTGTAAAAGTAAATTCCTATTAGTACTTTTATTGTTGTTAGAATTTCGCATCACTTTTCGTATTCAGCACTTACACTTGTATTTTAGTGAGTTTTTTTAGAGAACAGTAAGGAATAATCTGCAAATTATAATTTATTAGGTTTAACAGGGGAAGGCATTAGGAGCGAACTAACAAAGCAGTATATTTTGACTTTTTTATATGGTCATATAATTTATTCTTAATTTCCATGTACTGGTGTATATTTTTTCTTAAATAGTTGGGGTGTACGTACAATATACTCGTACATATATTTAATATATAGTCGTAGCTACGTCGCCACATTGTATAAAAAAGGCGTTTACTCCGTTTTTTTCAACCACTTCTGTAAGCTCTCAGGCCACACCATAGTTTTGTGTGGGTGGTGTTGGTGCAGGCGCTCGCGCATGCCATATTATAGCTATGGAATCTATTCGCCCCTCTCTCCTCTCTGTCTGATCGATTGGCGAAACGGGCGACAGCGGAACTGCCGGTCTGGGCCGGGGTTATGGCAGCCGACTAAGCTCATTGTGCGTGCGTGTGTGAGTACTCATTATTATATTTATTTAGTACGCACTTTGTATCCCGTGTGCATGTTGCTTTCTCTCCCTCCATTTTGGTGTGTTTTGTTTCTGCTGAACTCTGTTTCTAACTGTGCTCTTTAATCCGTCTCCTTTTTCTTAATCTTCTCTTTCCCTCTCACTCCTGCCTCTCTCCCTCTCCCGCCTCTCCCTCTCCCGCCTCTCTCCCTCTCCTGCCTCTCTCCCTCTCCCGCCTCTCCCCCTCTCCCGCCTCTCCCCCCTCTCCCGCTTCTCTCCCTCCCCGCCTCTCTCCCTCTCCCGCCTCTCCCGCCTCTCTCCCCTCTCCCGTCTCCCTCTCCCGCCTCTCTCCCTCTCCCGCCTCTCTCCCTCTCCCGCCTCTCCCCCTCTCCCGCTTCTCTCCCTCTCCTGCCTCTCTCCCTCTCCCGCCTCTCCCTCTCCCGCCTCTCTCCCTCTCCTGCCTCTCTCCCTCTCCCGCCTCTCCCCCTCTCCCGCCTCTCCCTCTCCCGCCTCTCTCCCTCTCCCGCCTCTCTCCCTCTCCCGCCTCTCCCTCTCCCATCTCCCCCCCTCTCCCGTCTCCCTCTCCCGCCTCTCCCCCTCTCCCGCCTCTCCCTCTCCTGCCTCTCCCCCCTCTCCCGCTTCTCTCCCTCCCCGCCTCTCTCCCTCTCCCGCCTCTCTCCCTCTCACGCTTCTCTCCCTCTCCTGCCTCTCTCCCTCTCCCGCCTCTCCCCCCTCTCCCGCTTCTCTCCCTCCCCGCCTCTCTCCCTCTCCCGCCTTTCTCCCTCTCCCGCCTCTCTCCCTCTCCCGCCTCTCTCCCTCTCCCGCCTCTCTCCCTCTCACGCTTCTCTCCCTCCCCGCCTCTCTCCCTCTCCCGCCTCTCTCCCTCTCCTGCCTCTCTCCCTCTCCCGCCTCTCCCCCTCTCCCGCTTCTCTCCCTCCCCGCCTCTCTCCCTCTCCCGCCTCTCCCCCTCTCCCGCCTCTCTCCCCTCTCCCGTCTACCTCTCCCGCCTCTCTCCCTCTCCCGCCTCTCTCCCTCTCACGCTTCTCTCCCTCCCCGCCTCTCTCCCTCCCCCGCCTCTCTCCCTCTCCCGCCTCTCTCCCTCTCCCGCCTCTCTCCCTCTCCTGCCTCTCTCCCTCTCCCGCCTCTCCCCCCTCTCCCGCTTCTCTCCCTCCCCGCCTCTCTCCCTCTCCCGCCTCTCTCCCCTCTCCCGTCTCCCTCTCCCGCCTCTCTCCTCTCCCGCCTCTCTCCCTCTCCCGCCTCTCCCCCTCTCCCGCTTCTCTCCCTCCCCGCCTCTCTCCCTCTCCCGCCTCTCTCCCTCTCCCGCCTCTCTCCCTCTCCCGCCTCTCTCCCTCTCCCGCCTCTCTCCCTCTCCCGCCTCTCCCCCTCTCCCGCTTCTCTCCCTCCCGCCTCTCTCCCTCTCCCGCCTCTCCCCCTCTCCCGCCTCTCTCCCCTCTCCCGTCTCCCTCTCCCGCCTCTCCCCCTCTCCCGCTTCTCTCCCTCCCCGCCTCTCTCCCTCTCCCGCCTCTCCCCCCTCTCCCGCCTCTCTCCCCTCTCCCGCCTCTCCCTCTCCCGCCTCTCTCCCCTCTCCCGTCTCCCTCTCCCGCCTCTCTCCCCTCTCCCGTCTCCCTCTCCCGCCTCCCTCTCCCGTCTTCCTCTTCCGCCTCTCCCCCCTCTCCCGTCTCCCTCTCCCGCCTCTCTAACCTCTCCCGTCTCCCTCCCATCTCTCTCCCCTTCCCGCCTCTCTCCCTCTCCTGCCTCCCTTCTGTCTCCAATTTTTATATCATTTTTGCTACGATCCTGTCGTTTTGGTACGATGATGTAGTTATATATTGTCAAAAAAGTGCACAGAGAACTCTCCCTGGAATCTGTTGAGTTAGTTGTGTAGTTGTATTTATACAGGCCGTGGCTACTATGTGGCCAAATATTGAAGTTCCTCTCCGACTGGTAGGGTGACGAAACAACACGCCAGCCAGGGAAGGGAGGGCGGGCCTTGGTATAAGATTTGCAGAGATTTTTTCCTGCGCAGATTTTCCGTATTTGTTCTGGTTTTGCCCTTCAATATACTTATACTGTTACCTAATTAGGCTTATTGTGGCTTTGTACGACTTTTATACGTTGGCCCTTTGGCCCTTGTGCCAATATTAGAGACCTTGTCCTTCTCTATACTCCCTCTCCTCTCTACCACTTGTTCTCACCCTCCCTCTCCTCTCCTCTCTACCGCTTCTTCTCACCCTCCCTCTCCTCTCCTCTCTTCTGTGCCGCTTGTTCTTACTCTCCCTCTCCTCTGCCCACTGCTAGTTCTCTACACGAAAATACAATCAAAGCAATTCTTCTTTTGCAAGATAACCCACAATGTGTGTTTCTTCAGTATTAATTTCTCCTAATCAGGGATCAACTTTCGCTTTTAGAATAGTTATTAATTAAGTCTACAGTCAGTCGTTTACCAAAGGCTACGATCGCTTATCTTTTGGTGGCCTACAGCTCCGATAATTATAAGGCGTGAATATTCTTAATTAGTGAGATCGTATTTCGTGTCCAAAAGTCCTAATCCAGCACTCTTTTATTTCATATATTTTGCTGCTTGCCCCGCGAGGAAGCAAATAGTAGAGAAGTGAAAAAAACAGTGGCTGCTCGCTAATGCGCGCATGCCATTTCACTCCCACGCAGTTTACAGCAATCAATTTTTAGATTGAGTATAGGGGGGTTCTGGTGCAGTGTACTGGTGGCTGATCTTTGATCGGTTCGGTTAGTTTAGCTCAGTTGGTCTCTTATCTGTATCTGGCCTGTCTCTTATCTGTATCTGGTCTGTCTCTTATCTGTATCTGGCCTGTCTCTTATCTGTATCTGGCCTGTCTCTTATCTGTATCTGGCCTGTCTCTTATCTGTATCTGGTCTGTCTCTTATCTGTATCTGTATCTGGTCTGTCTCTTATCTGTATCTGGTCTGCCTCTTATCTGTATCTGGCTGTCTCTTATCTGTATCTGCCTGTCTCTTATCTGTATCTGGCCTGTCTCTTATCTGTATCTGGCCTGTCTCTTATCTTTATCTGGCCTGTCTCTTATCTGTATCTGGCCTGTCTCTTATCTGTATCTGGTCTGTCTCTTATCTTTATCTGGCCTGTCTCTTATCTGTATCTGGCCTGTCTCTTATCTGTATCTGGCCTGTCTCTTATCTGTATCTGGCCTGTCTCTTATCTGTATCTGGTCTGTCTCTTATCTGTATCTGGCCTGTCTCTTATCTGTATCTGGCCTGTCTCTTATCTGTATCTGGCTTGTCTCTTATCTGTATCTGGCCTGTCTCTTATCTGTATCTGGCCTGTCTCTTATCTGTATCTGGCTTGTCTCTTATCTGTATCTGGCCTGTCTCTTATCTGTATCTGGCCTGTCTCTTATCTGTATCTGGCCTGTCTCTTATCTGTATCTGGCCTGTCTCTTATCTGTATCTGCCTGTCTCTTATCTGTATCTGGTCTGTCTCTTATCTGTATCTGGTCTGTCTCTTATCTGTATCTGGCCTGTCTCTTATCTGTATCTGGCCTGTCTCTTATCTGTATCTGGCCTGTCTCTTATCTGTATCTGGTCTGTCTCTTATCTGTATCTGGCCTGTCTCTTATCTGTATCTGGCCTGTCTCTTATCTGTATCTGGCCTGTCTCTTATCTGTATCTGGCCTGTCTCTTATCTGTATCTGGCCTGTCTCTTATCTGTATCTGTATCTGGCCTGTCTCTTATCTGTATCTGTATCTGGTCTGTCTCTTATCTGTATCTGCCTGTCTCTTATCTGTATCTGGCCTGTCTCTTATCTGTATCTGGTCTGTCTCTTATCTTATCTGGCCTGTTTTTTATCTGTATCTGGCCTGTTTTTTATCTGTATCTGGCCTGTCTTTTATCTCTATTTGGCCTGTCTCTTATCTGTATCTGGCCTGTCTCTTATCTGTATCTGGCCTGTCTCTTATCTGTATCTGGCTTGTCTCTTATCTGTATCTGGCCTGTCTCTTATCTGTATCTGGCCTGTCTCTTATCTGTATCTGGCTTGTCTCTTATCTGTATCTGGCCTGTCTCTTATCTGTATCTGGCCTGTCTCTTATCTGTATCTGGCCTGTCTCTTATCTGTATCTGGCCTGTCTCTTATCTGTATCTGGCCTGTCTCTTATCTGTATCTGGCCTGTCTCTTATCTTTATCTGGCCTGTCTCTTATCTGTATCTGGCCTGTCTCTTATCTGTATCTGGTCTGTCTCTTATCTTTATCTGGCCTGTCTCTTATCTGTATCTGGCCTGTCTCTTATCTGTATCTGGCCTGTCTCTTATCTGTATCTGGCCTGTCTCTTATCTGTATCTGGTCTGTCTCTTATCTGTATCTGGCCTGTCTCTTATCTGTATCTGGCCTGTCTCTTATCTGTATCTGGCTTGTCTCTTATCTGTATCTGGCCTGTCTCTTATCTGTATCTGGCCTGTCTCTTATCTGTATCTGGCTTGTCTCTTATCTGTATCTGGCCTGTCTCTTATCTGTATCTGGCCTGTCTCTTATCTGTATCTGGCCTGTCTCTTATCTGTATCTGGCCTGTCTCTTATCTGTATCTGCCTGTCTCTTATCTGTATCTGGTCTGTCTCTTATCTGTATCTGGTCTGTCTCTTATCTGTATCTGGCCTGTCTCTTATCTGTATCTGGCCTGTCTCTTATCTGTATCTGGCCTGTCTCTTATCTGTATCTGGTCTGTCTCTTATCTGTATCTGGCCTGTCTCTTATCTGTATCTGGCCTGTCTCTTATCTGTATCTGGCCTGTCTCTTATCTGTATCTGGCCTGTCTCTTATCTGTATCTGGCCTGTCTCTTATCTGTATCTGTATCTGGCCTGTCTCTTATCTGTATCTGTATCTGGTCTGTCTCTTATCTGTATCTGCCTGTCTCTTATCTGTATCTGGCCTGTCTCTTATCTGTATCTGGTCTGTCTCTTATCTTATCTGGCCTGTTTTTTATCTGTATCTGGCCTGTTTTTTATCTGTATCTGGCCTGTCTTTTATCTCTATTTGGCCTGTCTCTTATCTGTATCTGGCCTGTCTCTTATCTGTATCTGCCTGTCTCTTATCTGTATCTGGCCTGTCTCTTATCTGTATCTGGCCTGTCTCTTATCTGTATCTGGCCTGTCTCTTATCTGTATCTGGCCTGTCTCTTATCTGTATCTGGCCTGTCTCTTATCTGTATCTGGCCTGTCTCTTATCTGTATCTGGCCTGTCTCTTATCTGTATCTGGCCTGTCTCTTATCTGTATCTGGCCTGTCTCTTATCTGTATCTGGCCTGTCTCTTATCTGTATCTGGTCTGTCTCTTATCTGTATCTGGCCTGTCTCTTATCTGTATCTGGCCTGTCTCTTATCTGTATCTGGCCTGTCTCTTATCTGTATCTGGCCTGTCTCTTATCTGTATCTGGCCTGTCTCTTATCTGTATCTGGCCTGTCTCTTATCTGTATCTGGCCTGTCTCTTATCTGTATCTGGCCTGTCTCTTATCTGTATCTGGCCTGTCTCTTATCTGTATCTGGCCTGTCTCTTATCTGTATCTGGTCTGTCTCTTATCTGTATCTGGTCTGTCTCTTATCTGTATCTGGTCTGTCTCTTATCTGTATCTGGTCTGTCTCTTATCTGTATCTGGCCTGTCTCTTATCTGTATCTGGCCTGTCTCTTATCTGTATCTGGTCTGTCTCTTATCTGTATCTGGTCTGTCTCTTATCTGTATCTGGCCTGTCTCTTATCTGTATCTGGCCTGTCTCTTATCTGTATCTGGCCTGTCTCTTATCTGTATCTGGTCTGTCTCTTATCTGTATCTGGTCTGTCTCTTATCTGTATCTGGTCTGTCTCTTATCTGTATCTGGTCTGTCTCTTATCTGTATCTGGCCTGTCTCTTATCTGTATCTGGCCTGTCTCTTATCTGTATCTGGCCTGTCTCTTATCTGTATCTCGCCTGTCTCTTATCTGTATCTGGTCTGTCTCTTATCTGTATCTGGTCTGTCTCTTATCTGTATCTGGCCTGTCTCTTATCTGTATCTGGCCTGTCTCTTATCTGTATCTGGTCTGTCTCTTATCTGTATCTGGTCTGTCTCTTATCTGTATCTGGCCTGTCTCTTATCTGTATCTGGTCTGTCTCTTATCTGTATCTGGCCTGTCTCTTATCTGTATCTGGCCTGTCTCTTATCTGTATCTGCCTGTCTCTTATCTGTATCTGGCCTGTCTCTTATCTGTATCTGGCCTGTCTCTTATCTGTATCTGGCCTGTCTCTTATCTGTATCTGGCCTGTCTCTTATCTGTATCTGGCCTGTCTCTTATCTGTATCTGGCCTGTCTCTTATCTGTATCTGGCCTGTCTCTTATCTGTATCTGGTCTGTCTCTTATCTGTATCTGGCCTGTCTCTTATCTGTATCTGGCCTGTCTCTTATCTGTATCTGGCCTGTCTCTTATCTGTATCTGGCCTGTCTCTTATCTGTATCTGGCCTGTCTCTTATCTGTATCTGGCCTGTCTCTTATCTGTATCTGGTCTGTCTCTTATCTGTATCTGGTCTGTCTCTTATCTGTATCTGGCCTGTCTCTTATCTGTATCTGGCCTGTCTCTTATCTGTATCTGGCCTGTGTCTTATCTGTATCTGGCCTGTCTCTTATCTGTATCTGGCCTGTCTCTTATCTGTATCTGGCCTGTCTCTTATCTGTATCTGGCCTGTCTCTTATCTGTATCTGGCCTGTCTCTTATCTGTATCTGGCCTGTCTCTTATCTGTATCTGGCCTGTCTCTTATCTGTATCTGGCCTGTCTCTTATCTGTATCTGGCCTGTCTCTTATCTGTATCTGGCCTGTCTCTTATCTGTATCTGGCCTGTCTCTTATCTGTATCTGGCCTGTCTCTTATCTGTATCTGGTCTGTCTCTTATCTGTATCTGGTCTGTCTCTTATCTGTATCTGGTCTGTCTCTTATCTGTATCTGGTCTGTCTCTTATCTGTATCTGGCCTGTCTCTTATCTGTATCTGGCCTGTCTCTTATCTGTATCTGGTCTGTCTCTTATCTGTATCTGGTCTGTCTCTTATCTGTATCTGGCCTGTCTCTTATCTGTATCTGGCCTGTCTCTTATCTGTATCTGGCCTGTCTCTTATCTGTATCTGGTCTGTCTCTTATCTGTATCTGGTCTGTCTCTTATCTGTATCTGGTCTGTCTCTTATCTGTATCTGGTCTGTCTCTTATCTGTATCTGGCCTGTCTCTTATCTGTATCTGGCCTGTCTCTTATCTGTATCTGGCCTGTCTCTTATCTGTATCTGGCCTGTCTCTTATCTGTATCTGGTCTGTCTCTTATCTGTATCTGGTCTGTCTCTTATCTGTATCTGGCCTGTCTCTTATCTGTATCTGGCCTGTCTCTTATCTGTATCTGGTCTGTCTCTTATCTGTATCTGGTCTGTCTCTTATCTGTATCTGGCCTGTCTCTTATCTGTATCTGGTCTGTCTCTTATCTGTATCTGGTCTGTCTCTTATCTGTATCTGGTCTGTCTCTTATCTGTATCTGGCCTGTCTCTTATCTGTATCTGGTCTGTCTCTTATCTGTATCTGGCCTGTCTCTTATCTGTATCTGGCCTGTCTCTTATCTGTATCTGGCCTGTCTCTTATCTGTATCTGGCCTGTCTCTTATCTGTATCTGGCCTGTCTCTTATCTTTATCTGGCCTGTCTCTTATCTGTATCTGGCCTGTCTCTTATCTGTATCTGGTCTGTCTCTTATCTGTATCTGGCCTGTCTCTTATCTGTATCTGGCCTGTCTCTTATCTGTATCTGGCCTGTCTCTTATCTGTATCTGGCCTGTCTCTTATCTGTATCTGGTCTGTCTCTTATCTGTATCTGGCCTGTCTCTTATCTGTATCTGGCCTGTCTCTTATCTGTATCTGGCTTGTCTCTTATCTGTATCTGGCCTGTCTCTTATCTGTATCTGGCCTGTCTCTTATCTGTATCTGGCTTGTCTCTTATCTGTATCTGGCCTGTCTCTTATCTGTATCTGGCCTGTCTCTTATCTGTATCTGGCCTGTCTCTTATCTGTATCTGGCCTGTCTCTTATCTGTATCTGGCCTGTCTCTTATCTGTATCTGGCCTGTCTCTTATCTGTATCTGGCCTGTCTCTTATCTGTATCTGGCCTGTCTCTTATCTGTATCTGGCCTGTCTCTTATCTGTATCTGGCCTGTCTCTTATCTGTATCTGGCCTGTCTCTTATCTGTATCTGGCCTGTCTCTTATCTGTATCTGGTCTGTCTCTTATCTGTATCTGGTCTGTCTCTTATCTGTATCTGGTCTGTCTCTTATCTGTATCTGGTCTGTCTCTTATCTGTATCTGGCCTGTCTCTTATCTGTATCTGGCCTGTCTCTTATCTGTATCTGGTCTGTCTCTTATCTGTATCTGGTCTGTCTCTTATCTGTATCTGGCCTGTCTCTTATCTGTATCTGGCCTGTCTCTTATCTGTATCTGGCCTGTCTCTTATCTGTATCTGGTCTGTCTCTTATCTGTATCTGGCCTGTCTCTTATCTGTATCTGGTCTGTCTCTTATCTGTATCTGGCCTGTCTCTTATCTGTATCTGGCCTGTCTCTTATCTGTATCTGGCCTGTCTCTTATCTGTATCTGGCCTGTCTCTTATCTGTATCTGGTCTGTCTCTTATCTGTATCTGGTCTGTCTCTTATCTGTATCTGGCCTGTCTCTTATCTGTATCTGGCCTGTCTCTTATCTGTATCTGGTCTGTCTCTTATCTGTATCTGGTCTGTCTCTTATCTGTATCTGGCCTGTCTCTTATCTGTATCTGGTCTGTCTCTTATCTGTATCTGGTCTGTCTCTTATCTGTATCTGGTCTGTCTCTTATCTGTATCTGGCCTGTCTCTTATCTGTATCTGGTCTGTCTCTTATCTGTATCTGGCCTGTCTCTTATCTGTATCTGGCCTGTCTCTTATCTGTATCTGGTCTGTCTCTTATCTGTATCTGGTCTGTCTCTTATCTGTATCTGGCCTGTCTCTTATCTGTATCTGGCCTGTCTCTTATCTGTATCTGGCCTGTCTCTTATCTGTATCTGGCCTGTCTCTTATCTGTATCTGGTCTGTCTCTTATCTGTATCTGGCCTGTCTCTTATCTGTATCTGGTCTGTCTCTTATCTGTATCTGGCCTGTCTCTTATCTGTATCTGGCCTGTCTCTTATCTGTATCTGGCCTGTCTCTTATCTGTATCTGGCCTGTCTCTTATCTCTTTTTGGCCTGTGTTTTATCTCTATGCATGTTAAATCGCTTTTTGTTGATCTATATTTATATACTATTAAATGCTACTGTAATATTTACTCACTCGCCCTACTAGATAAAGCTAGACTAGATAAAGCTGTAGGGTACTATGCCCGAATTGAAATATCCGCTCATAAATCAAGATCATAAAAAATTTTAGTCTGATATGCAGTTAGTACAATTATAATAATGCATTTATTATATACCTTAGTTTCAGCCCAACGCTTCGATGTCAACCCAGCCGTTAGTCCTAATTATCGAGCCATTTTACGGCGGCTCGCATCGGCAGCTAATTGACTACCTGACTGGGGAGATTCTGCCGCCAGGCTGCTGGCATCTGGTTGCCATGACGGCTAAGAAGTGGCACTGGCGAGCCAGGTGCTCCGCGCTGCACGTGGCACAACAGGTGGCCGAGGCTGCCAAGGGTGAGCGGCTCCGTGTTGGAATCAGTGTGGTCTCTGAGCAGTTTTGTGGGATCAGTGTGGTCTCTGAGCAGTTTTGTGGGATCAGTGTGGTCTCTGAGCAGTTTTGTGGGATCAGTGTGGTCTCTGAGCAGTTTTGTGGGATCAGTGTGGTCTCTGAGCAGTTTTGTGGGATCAGTTTGTTGTCTGAGCAGTTTTGTGGGATCAGTGTGGTCTCTGAGCAGTTTTGTGGGATCAGTGTGTTGTCTGAGCAGTTTTGTGGGATCAGTGTGGTCTCTTAGCAGTTTTGTGGGATCAGTGTGGTCTCTGAGCAGTTTTGTGGGATCAGTTTGTTGTCTGAGCAGTTTTGTGGGATCAGTGTGGTCTCTGAGCAGTTTTGTGGGATCAGTGTGTTGTCTGAGCAGTTTTGTGGGATCAGTGTGGTCTCTGAGCAGTTTTGTGGGATCAGTGTGGTGTTTGAGCAGTTTTGTGGAATCAGTGTGGTGTTTGAGCAGTTTTGTGGGATCAGTGTGGTCTCTGAGCAGTTTTGTGGGATCAGTGTGGTGTTTGAGCAGTTTAGTTCGTATTCAGTGAGTAAGTTTATGGCTGTAGCACTTTTGCACTGCATTTGAACCTTTGGGTCGTAGCCCTATACTGACTCCTACGCAAGTGCCGTATGAGATAATCTGCTTTAGGGATTGCCAGCAAGACGGTAACTGTCTTTGTGCATATCAAGGTCAATGGACAATGTAATGGTTTGAGCATTCCTTAGATTAGCTGTGTTAATTCCATTGTTGTGGCTGTTTCTTCTTCCTTGTCTTATATTGTTTTTGTAATGTTTTGTTCACTAAGTTTATAGCTGGCTGGGGTCGTTGCATTACAGGCGCCGAAAATCAGGAACTAGTTTTACATTCTGGTGTAAATGGTGCTCATATTAATCCTAATGGCACTAATTATGATCCTAATTTAGCTAATGTCTATCATCATTATATCTAATATGGATCCTAATATCTCTAATATTGATCCTAAGACACTAATATTGGTCCTAATAATATCTCTAATACTTTATCCTTATAACACTAGTATTGATCCTAAGGGCTGGAATATTGATCCTAATAACATTAATAGTGTTCCTAATAACGATAGTAACTGATCCCAATGGTGCTAACACTGATCCCAACTACACTGCACTCTATCGCACACACAGTGTTTAATTTTGTAAAGAACTGGTTCGTATCGGTTAGCTAAGTAGAACTATAATCTATACAAACTGTTGCCAGCTGTCTTTAAATTCCATTTTATAGGAATCGATCAATTTTTAATGATTTTAGTAGCGATATTTTATTATTAAAAGATCTGTTTCATCATGATTGTACTAATAGTAGAAAATTGTGTTTAAATTTGCTAGTTTTAAAAAATGGCCTAAATTCGAGCTTTAAAATCCACGCCCAGCGCAGCAGTTTAAATATCAGTTTTGAGTTGCTGCTGTTAGTAACAAATACGCTTTTTATTGTTAAATTGCGCACTGATTCTTAATTTCTCTGTCTTAAACCACAGATACTAGAATAACCAGTTGGGCCACTCAGCACATTTGCGTGTAAGCTACTTTCAGTTCAGTAGCAAGTTAAACGGAAGCATTTTTAAAGCCAAGGTTCATTTATTGGCTCGACTTACCCCCAAGCTTAAACTTCCAACCACGCCTTCCCACACTACCCCCTTCCCCTCGCCCGCCCTGCCCCGCCCCGCCCCGCCCCAATTTTTAGTGCCTGTCTCGGAATATCAGCCTAAAGCTGCCATGTACATTTCAGTGGACTGGCTAATGTACATCACTGCCGAACCAATTAGCAAGCTGTTTACGCCTGCAAGCTTGGGCTTCTAAACTTATCAAAGTCATTTCAGCTGCCTTTTTTATAAAATAGCTTATGTATTCTTCTTTGCTACTGAACTGAAAGTAGAAAGCTGTTTTACTAAGTATATATGCCTGAGTGGCCTATCTAGTTACTTTAGTATCTGTTGTCTAAACATAAAATTTTCAGACAAGCAGTTTAGTCACCTGTTCTGCAGCAGCGTGCTCAGCCTAGCCGAACTAGTGGGTCTCTGTCCGTGTCTGGCAGCTACAAAGAAATTAGTTTATTTTCACGAGAACCAGCTGGTCTATCCGGTTAGAAAGATGCGAGGCGAAAGAGATTTCCAGTATGGCTACAATCAGATACTCACCGCACTGGCCGCCGACCTTGTGCTGTTCAACTCCCGGCACAATATGGATACTTTTTTGCACGGTATCGATTCATTTCTCAATGCTATGCCCGACTACAGAACTCGCGGTCTGGGTACTGGGATTGCTGCTAAGTCTCAGATATTATACCTGCCTATTGTTCCGCTGGCTAGCCTTGCTGATGGCCAGCTGGAACCGAAGAGGTCGCGGATTTCTGCTCAGAAACAAGATCTAGACGCTCAGCACCAAAGTCTAGATGCTCAGCAACATGGTCTATGCACTCAGCAACAAGATCTAGACACTCAGAAACAACGTAGCATCCAACGGCAACAACAACCTCAAGAACTGGAGGCTCTCCAGCAGCCACCATCGGACACTGAGCTCTATCCTTCATTCCTTCAGTCCCCATCCAATCAGCTAGACAATCGGCTTTTAATTCTTTGGCCGCATCGTTGGGAGCACGACAAGAATCCCGACTCATTTTTTACCGCCATATTCGCTCTGGCCGACTCGGGCGAAACAAATTTTGCTCTGTGCATCCTCGGACAGTCGTTTGCCGGACCGCCTCCGCCAGCCTTTGAGGCGGCTAAGAAGCGCCTTCCATCCGATCAGATCGCACACTGGGGCTACTTAGAGAATCGCCAAGCCTATTTAGCCTGCCTGTCAGCCTGTCACGTAGTTGTGTCCACTGCCGAACACGAATTCTTTGGTTTAGCCATGCTCGAAGCCACATCGGCCGGTTGCTACCCGCTCGCTCCGCGTCGTCTCGCTTATCCGGAACTGTTCCCGTCGGATTGTTTGTACAACACTGACGCTCAGTTGGTTAAACGATTGCGTTGGCTGTGCCGCGGTGGGCCAGGGCTGGCCAGACGGCTACGAGCTGAGGGCGATTTTCAAACGCGTTTGGACAGGTTAAAACCGGAGGCGTTGCGTGACAGCTATGCGCAACTTTTCGCTTGAATAGAGTTGTCTGCGAGACACTTCTAGGAGCATTTCTAGAGGCACTTTTAGAGGCATTTCTAGAGACACTTCTAGGGGCATTTCTAGAGACACTTCTAGGGGCATTTCTAGAGACACTTTAGGGGCATCTCTAGAGACACTTCTAGGGGCATTTCTAGAGACACTTTAGGGGCATCTCTAGAGACACTTTAGGGGCATCTCTAGAGACACTTCTAGGGGCATTTCTAGAGACACTTTAGGGGCATCTCTAGAGACACTTTAGGGGCATTTCTAGAGACACTTCTAGGGGCATTTCTAGAGACACTTTAGGGGCATCTCTAGAGACACTTCTAGGGGCATTTCTAGAGACACTTCTAGGGGCATTTCTAGAGACACTTTAGGGGCATTTCTAGAGACACTTCTAGGGGCATTTCTAGAGGCACTTTTAGAGGCATTTCTAGAGACACTTCTAGGGGCATTTCTAGAGACACTTCTAGGGGCATTTCTAGAGACACTTTAGGGGCATCTCTAGAGACACTTCTAGGGGCATTTCTAGAGACACTTCTAGGGGCATTTCTAGAGACACTTCTAGGGGCATTTCTAGAGACACTTCTAGGGGCATTTCTAGAGACACTTCTAGGGGCATTTCTAGAGACACTTTAGGGGCATTTCTAGAGACACTTCTAGGGGCATTTCTAGAGGCACTTTTAGAGGCATTTCTAGAGACACTTCTAGGGGCATTTCTAGAGACACTTTAGGGGCATTTCTAGAGACACTTCTAGGGGCATTTCTAGAGACACTTCTAGGGGCATTTCTAGAGACACTTTAGGGGCATTTCTAGAGACACTTTAGGGGCATTTCTAGAGACACTTCTAGGGGCATTTCTAGAGACACTTCTAGGGGCATTTCTAGAGACACTTTAGGGGCATTTCTAGAGACACTTCTAGGGGCATTTCTAGAGACACTTCTAGGGCATTTCTAGAGACACTTCTAGGGGCATTTCTAGAGACACTTCTAGGGGCATTTCTAGAGACACTTCTAGGGGCATTTCTAGAGACACTTCTAGGGGCATTTCTAGAGACACTTCTAGGGGCATTTCTAGAGACACTTCTAGAGGCACTCCTAGAGACAATTCTAGGGGCACTTCTACTGGAGGCACTTTTAGAGGCACTTCTAGAGGCACTGCTAGAGACTGTTCTAACTTTTGTAATTGACATTCTAGTACCAGTTTGCGTTTCTAACCCAGCGTTTCTAATGGTATTTTAATAGCATAGCAAACACATTATCTTGTGTCTGTATTTGTATTGTAGCTTATGTTTCATTTGTTTACAATTCATTTTATACATCTCATAAGCATCAGATAGATAGTACTTACGGACTACTGGAATGTCAAAAGGACAACTGTTACGTCACCAAGCTACCATACAGTGATCCTTGGCTGTGCACTGTATGCAGAAGCATAAATATATATATATTGTCTGATGAAAAAATGTTAAATTGTTTATCTTTATCTTATATTGCTTATCTATTCCTTAATAAGGTAAACGGGTAGGCACTAAGGGAAACAGACACTAAGATAGACGGACACCAATACAAACAGACAGTAAGACAGACAAACAGACAGACAGACAGTAAGACAGACAGATAGACAGACAGACAGACAGACAGACAGACAGACAGACAGACAGACAGACAGACAGACAGGCAGACAGACAGACAGTAACACAGACAGACAGACAGACAGACAGACAGACAGTAACACAGACAGACAGACAGACAGTAAGACAAACAGACAGACAGACAGACACTCTGACAGACAGACGGACAGACAGACAGACAGACAGACAGACAGACAGACAGACAGACAGACAGACAGACAGACAGACAGACAGACACTCTGACAGACAGACAGACACTCAGACAGACAGACAGACAGACAGACAGACAGTAAGACAAACAGACAGACAGACAGACACTCTGACAGACAGACGGACAGACAGACAGACAGACAGACAGACAGACAGACAGACAGACAGACAGTAAGACAAACAGACAGACAGACAGACAGACAGACAGACAGACAGACAGACAGACAGACAGACAGACAGTAAGACAAACAGACAGACAGACAGACAGACAGACAGACAGACAGACAGACAGACAGTAAGACAAACAGACAGACAGACAGACACTCTGACAGACAGACGGACAGACAGACAGACAGACAGACAGACAGACAGACAGACAGACAGACAGACAGACAGACAGACAGACAGACAGACACTCTGACAGACAGACAGACACTCAGACAGACAGACAGACAGACAGTAAGACAAACAGACAGACAGACAGACACTCTGACAGACAGACGGACAGACAGACAGACAGACAGACAGACAGACAGACAGACAGACAGACAGACAGTAAGACAAACAGACAGACAGACAGACAGACAGACAGACAGACAGACAGACAGACAGACAGACAGACAGACAGACAGACAGACAGACAGTAAGACAAACAGACAGACAGACAGACACTCTGACAGACAGACGGACAGACAGACAGACAGACAGACAGACAGACAGACAGACAGACAGACAGGATACATCTGTTGTGAATTCGCTAACAATTCCAGCGCAGTCAGCCGCCATGCACAGCGGCTCCATCAGCCACCGCAAATGTCTGCACAAACCCAGCTGGCCCGAACGGCCGGACAATTTTACTGGCGACGATTTCTTAGAAGATTTGAAACGCAATCTCTACGTTAAGCGGCACTCTCTACTAACAGTAGTTGTAGCCACTGGTCGAGTGTTTCAACATTTCTGCAGTCTGTGCTTGTTTGTACAGGCCTACTGCCTGATGCTGCAGGGCACTCTGGCTCCGGAGACGGTCCTGTTTGGGTTGGGGATGCTGGCGCCTCCGCTGTACCTGGCCTATCTGTTCTGCGCGTCTGGCAGCGCTGACAAATCCGATCTGTCACCTATGCGAACTGGTGATTTATGACGCACTGGAAACCGGGACACTGAAATGCAAAAACTACATGACACAAAGACTGCATGACACAAAGACTGCATGACACAAAGATGCATGACACAAAGACTGCGTGACACAAAGACGCATGACACAAAGACGCATGACACAAAGACTGCTTGAGACAAGGAATGCATGACACAAAGACTGCTTGAGACAAGGAATGCATGACACAAAGACTGCTTGAGACAAGGAATGCATGACACAAAGACTGCATGCCACTATGAGCTATGTTGCAAAGACTGCATGACACTATGAGCGTGTGCGTGCTCTGTGTTCAGCGGAACTGGGCATGAATATTTCGGGTTTTTAATAAATATTAATTAACAATAACACTTCAGCATTCGGCCACTGCCGCCTACTGCTGGTGCTCACCGCCTTCACCCTGATGTGGTCGCCGCTATTGAAGAGCCTCACCGCCACAATCAGTACCGATACAATTCACGCTATGACAGCATTTTTTCTCACAGCCAACCTGCTTTTCCACGACTATGGCGGCTCAGCAGCAATGTGAGTTGCGTAGTGAATACAGGGCTAGCGTCCACTCCATACTACTCACTATACTTATTCTTACTACTCATACTACTTAAGAGAAGACCATGTGGCACTAACACCCTATGACACTTAAACCCTATGATACTAATACCTTATGACACTAAGACCCTATGACACTTGGATCCTATGGCACTTAGACCCTAAGACCTAAAGACTCTATGACACGTATACCTTATGACCCTAAGACCCTAAGACACTAATACCCTGTAACACTTGGACCCTATGACACTAATACCCTGTAACACTTGGACCCTATGACACTTAGACCCTATGACACTAATACCCTGTAACACTTGGACCCTATGACACTTAGACCCTATGACACTAATACCCTGTAACACTTGGACCCTATGACACTAATACCCTTTAACACTTGGACCCTATGATACTAATACCCTGTAACACTTGGACCCTATGACACGAATACCCTGTAACACTTGGACCCTATGACACGTATAACTTATGACCCTAAGACCCTAAGACACTAATACCCTGTAACACTTGGACCCTATGACACTTAGACCCTATGACACTAATACCCTGTAACACTTGGACCCTATGACACTAATACCCTTTAACACTTGGACCCTATGACACTAATACCCTGTAACACTTGGACCCTATGACACTTAGACCCTATGACACTAATACCCTGTAACACTTGGACCCTATGACACTTAGACCCTATGACACTAATACCCTGTAACACTTGGACCCTATGACACTAATACCCTTTAACACTTGGACCCTATGATACTAATACCCTGTAACACTTGGACCCTATGACACAAATACCCTGTAACACTTGGACCCTATGACACGTATAACTTATGACCCTAAGACCCTAAGACACTAATACCCTGTAACACTTGGACCCTATGACACTTAGACCCTATGACACTAATACCCTGTAACACTTGGACCCTATGACACTAATACCCTTTAACACTTGGACCCTATGATACTAATACCCTGTAACACTTGGACCCTATGACACTAATACCCTGTAACACTTGGACCCTATGACACTAATACCCTGTAACACTTGGACCCTATGACACTAATACCCTGTAACACTTGGACCCTATGACACTAATACCCTGTAACACTTGGACCCTATGACACTAATACCCTGTAACACTTGGACCCTATGACACTAATACCCTGTAACACTTGGACCCTATGACACTAATACCCTGTAACACTTGGACCCTATGACACTAATACCCTGTAACACTTGGACCCTATGATGCTAATACCCTGTAACACTTGGACCCTATGACACTAATACCCTGTAACACTTGGACCCTATGATGCTAATACCCTGTAACACTTGGACCCTATGACACTAATACCCTGTAACACTTGGACCCTATGATGCTAAGACACGTAGAAAGTAATACAATTTGACCCTCTGACGCACTTTAATTTAACAATCAATTGAATATAAAGCGCCCAATGAGCCGATATGTATCAAAAACAACAATAAAACTCGCACGCCCGCCAGAGTATCGAAATCGTTCTCCCTAAACTCGGCCGTATTCGCCGCAATCTGCCTGGCCTCCCGCCTGCCCAGCTCGCTGCACACGTTCACCACAGTGGAGCTCGCCCTGTTCGTCTTCGCCTTCTGGCCGGAGCTGCGCCGGAACATGTCTGTCGGTCTGCACTCGCCATTCCAGCCCGTATTGAGTCTGGGCCTGACATTTCTGCTCAATCTGGCTGCTCAATGCGCCATGTGCTTCATCTCAATGCCGGCAGCGTGCTGCTTCCTTCTATTGAGCTGCTTCATCATGCTAATCTGCCCAATTATGTTTGTTGCTATGCAGGCTCAGAAGAACAATATTCACGGACCCTGGGACGAGGCGGTGATTCATTGAGTTCTAGAATCATTTCTGCAATACTAATTATTACTGTCTGTAATACATATATAATATCTCTTAAAGCTCATCATTATTGTATTTTCTATTTTCTGTTCACTGTATGTTTTTTTCTGTAACTAAAAGACATTCTGTTTTGTACCATTTAAAAAATAAAGTAATGCTGTGTTTCTAAGAATGATATCTTTACGCTTTTTACCTGCATTTTTACTTGTCTTACTTTGAATTCAAAACAAGTTAATTACTTTTTTGTTATTTAAATTGGTCGATATTCCAGTAGAGGGTGGATTACTATAGTCTATGGCTTCAACTGCATACTGAGAGTGAATTGCAATAGTCTATGGCTTCAACTTCTAGCTGAAAGTGAATTGCAATAGTTTATGGCTTCAACTGCATACTGAGAGTGAATTGCAATAATCTATGGCTTCAACTGCATGCTGAGAGTGAATTGCAATAGTTTATGGCTTCAAATGCATGCTGAGAGTGAATTGCAATAATCTATGGCTTCAACTGCATACTGAGAGTGAATTGCAATAATCTATGGCTTCAACTGCATGCTGAGAGTGAATTGCAATAGTTTATGGCTTCAAATGCATACTGAGAGTTAATTGAAATAGTCTATGGCTTAAACTGCATACTGAGAGTGAATTGCAATAGTCTATGGCTTCAACTGCATGCTGAGAGTGAATTGAAATAGTCTGGCTTCAACTTCTAGTTGAGAGTGAATTGCAATGGTCTATGGCTTCAACTGCATACTGAGAGTGAATTGCAATTGTCTATGGCTTCAACTGCATACTGAAAGTGAATTGCAATAGTTTATAGCTTCAACTGCATGCTGAGAGTGAATTGCAATAGTTTATGGCTTCAAATGCATGCTGAGAGTTAATTTCAATAATCTATGGCTTCAACTGCATACTGAGAGTGAATTGCAATAGTTTATGGCTTCAAATGCATGCTGAGAGGTAATTGAAATAGTCTATGGCTTAAACTTCATGCTATTATCGACAATCCCTAATAAATGCATCGCAATTTTCTAAAATGATTGGCTTAGATAATAGTTACGTAGTTATTTATTGTACGATTGTTTCATTGTACGATAACTAGTACTTATTTTCTGTATATGTACATGCATCAGAGCAAAGCGGTTCAATACGTCTTTTCTACCAAATTACACTGTATTTGCATGTATAATTGAGAAGAATATGAAACATTGTACTTGAGAACTTGTACTTTTGAACTTAGAGATCATCTAGCCACCCTCATGGGGTATGAGGTATATCTATCTCGTAGAATGTCATTTAGCTCAGGCACAACAGTACACAATAATGATAACACACTATATTCTACACTTAACAATGGGCAGCAGGTCACTAATAGGCAGAGACTTAGTCATTATCACTCGGTCAGTATAGCTGAGGTGCATAAACCTGCGCACAGTATGCCTCAGCTGGTATCGCTCTGGTCTGGAATTTTTCACCAGCCAGACGTTTGCAATGGCGCCGCTTCAGAGCGGACAAGCCGTCTGGATTCTGACAGATTGTGCGCAATCGCTCCGGTATGTAGGAGCTGTCCCAGACTGGCTGAAACTCGTCAGGCTCAGCCAGCATTCGGTCAGTTTGGCACCAGTCCAAGGATCGATTCGCTGCCGGCAAAGCCGAATAGTTGCTATAGAACTGTTGCAGCATCACTGGTCCGGTCACGAGCACCGCGTCTTCGTGCCTCCTGTTGGTCTTTTTTGACCATTCCGACGACTCGAACCAGAGTGGCCACCTGTTCAGCACGTAGCTGAGGAAGCTGTGATTAGCCTTGGAGAATATTGCGGCATTGGAGATCATGCTAGGCAGATTGAATAGGAATAGGGCGTGCTCAACCGGCTCCTGAGACCAGTAGGCCGTTGAGCAGATTGACAGATTCTTTACCGAGCCATTCACACTGCGGCTACTCGTGCTTGCGAGTACCAGTGGCGAAAGATCGCGCAACAATTCCACGTCCGTGTCGACGTACATGCCGCCGACATGGTGCAGCACGACCAGCCTGCCGATGTCAGATCGCTCCAGACCGTTGACCAGCTTAGCGTAGGTTCGATTCAGCATCGGGTAGTGCTTTGAGACCAGCTCAGAGATCTGCTTGTCGTCCCAGTGCATGAATTTCCAGCTCAGATGGGAGCCATTGCTGACATTCAATAGCCGAGTCCACGACTTTACTATGGGAACTAACTGGGCAGGGATCTGGCCGCTCTTAGTAGTCCAGTGCACTATGGAAGGAATCGATGTTGGGAATAGCGAGTGCAGCTCGCCGCAACCTATCTTGCCTTGCATCAGCAACCGTTCTGGCGGCACTGCAGTCGTTGTTGGACTATCTGTAGTTGTAGTTGACTTTGTAGTCGTTGGCGTTGTAGTCGTTGATGTCGTAGTCGTTGGCGTTGTAGTCGTTGATGTTGTAGTCGTTGGCGTTGTAGTCGTTGATGTTGTAGTCGTTGGCGTTGTAGTCGTTGATGTTGTAGTCGTTGGCGTTGTAGTCGTTGATGTTGTAGTCGTTGGCGTTGTAGTCGTTGATGTTGTAGTCGTTGGCGTTGTAGTCGTTGATGTTGTAGTCGTTGGAATTGTAGTCGTTGATGTTGTAGTCGTTGGAATTGTTGTCAACGGGGTCATTGTCACCGTCGAGTCGGTCGGAACGGTTTGATAGTACGAACCTGTCTCAATCGCTATCCAGATTCCAGCACTACTGTTATCTTCTTTAGAGCGAACTCGACTCCGCCAGATAATTGGGGCGAGAATTAACAGTAGGAACAACGCAAGTGTCAGGTATTTTTGCAACAGTCTGACAATTGCCATGGCTGGTCTAAATTGAGCCTCAAACTAAGATTAGAGCGTGGATTATAGTCCAACTTTTTTCGAGACTTGAAGCCTTGCGGATTGAACTACATATAGTGGCTTTCGGGTTAAATACTGTAGATTGAATGAGTAACTGCAGTGGAGTTTACAGTACTGCGGTAGCTTTGCATTTTTGCGAGCGATAGGGACCGATCGTCTGCTGTAGCGCTAAGCTATTGTCTGCTTGAGCTATATGGCAACCAGCAGCTCGCTGTGCGGCCACGCGTGTTGACCGCACAGCGAGCGAGTACGGGGTCTGCTTGGACTGAGTTGGGCAAGTTGTTTCCTATATCCCTTATATGAGAAAAGGGGGGCATCGATGAGACCAGTCCAGGGGGCGTTACAGCCACTGTGGCTGTGGCGCTAAAGCCACTGCGGCTGTAGCTCTACAACCACTATGAATGTGGCTCTACAGCCACTGTGAATGTGGCTCTACAGCCACTGTGAATGTGGCTCTACAGCCACTGTGAATGTGGCTCTACAGCCACTGTGAATGTGGCTCTACAACCACTGTGAATGTGGCGCCACCAATGCTTTGAAGAGACGCTAAAGCCCCCAGTTGCTCACCAAACCATCAGAATGATGTCTTAATCTATGAAAACCAATCAGCAGTTATATCGAGTCCAAATACATGTAATTACTTATTTATGAGTTTAGCGTTTGAAAATTAGTAAGAAAGGCAAAGAAAGATCCACGGGTTGGTTTTAGAGATAGAAAACTGAACAATATGAGCTGCAATAGGCCTGACCAAACCAGTTTTGGTTCGTCAAACAGGGAGGAAACAATTTGAGGCGTGGAGTAAAAAAAAAGCAATACACATTGCTTGACAAGAAATCCATTTTTGATCGAGAAAAACACGATTAGCAAACTTTAACCAGATATCATAACTTTGATAAATACTCTTTGATAATTATAATGAAGGCTTGTGAGACGTACTGCATGTATTATGTAAGAAAAACACAATCAGTGACGAGTTTGTCATAATTGACAGTGCGAAATTGGCAATAAATCAGCGATAGTCTTCGAATTGGCCAAGTCCATGGTTTTGGTGTAGCTCAGATGCATAAAGGCGTGCACTGTGAAGGCGCGCTTTGGAATTGGCTGATTTCTAAACTTCGCCAGCGCCAGACGTTCACAGTGGAGCCTCTTCAGCTGGTTCAATTTCTCCGGAGCGACGGAGCAGAACTTCTTCAGCCGGTGGTGCTGGCTGGTCTCGTCGAATCTCGGCTGAAACAGTTCAGCGTCCACCAGCTGGAGGCTGGACCAGTCCGACGGTCGCTGGTCAGGCGGCCAAGCTCTGTACTCGTCGAAGAACCGGCTCAGCATGAGCGGCCCAGTGACTTCGGGCGCTTCCGTGTGTCTCCTGTTCGTTTTTCTGGCCCAGTTAGCTTCGAACCAGGCTGGCCAAGCGTTTAATAAATAGGTGAGGAAGCTGTGATTCGCCCTGCTCAGCATCACGGCATTGGAGACTAGTCTTGGCATGTTGTGCACAAACAGAGCGTGCTCAACCGGTTCCTCAACGAGCACGGCGCTGCAACAGCTGGTCCGGCTGGTGTCCTTACCGAGCAGTAGACGAGACGAATTCATCAACGGCGAAAGATCGCGCAACAATTCCACGTCCGTGTCGACGTACATGCCGCCGACATGGTGCAGCACGACCAGCCTGCCGATGTCAGATCGCTCCAGACCGTTGACCAGCTTGGCGTAGCTCCGGTTCAGCATCGGGTAGTGCTTTGACACCAGCTCAGCGATCTGCCTGTCGTCCCAGTGCATGAATCGCCACTTGATCGTGTCTTTACCACTGCTGTTCAACAGGCGTCGCCAAGTCAGCACGCTGTTCACCAGTTTAGCTGGAATTCGGCCGTCCCTGCTAGTCCAGTGCACCAGCGGTGGGATCGAGCCGGGAGGAAATCTTGCCTGCAACTTGCCGCACAAAGGCGGCAACAAGTTCGATTCGGCCGAATTCGAGTCGTCAGTTGGCCTCAGCAACGGGCGGCGAGTCTTTCCAAAGAGTCTCTCTTCCCATCCGCTGAGCGTTACTAAAACAACTGCGATGAAGACAACCGCGCCAAATAACTTTTGTTTTGACATTCCCCTGCCGCAGATCGTCTCGGCTAGATGGCAGCTGCTGTTCATTCCCTGCTAATTTCAATGATTCCTAGTTCCATTCCTAACTATTTTGCCCTTCCGCGCTTTTCCATCTGAACAAATTGCAGTCTAAAATCTATCTCTCCCACAACCTACTGATTCGCCCTGAGCATCTGCCAGAGGAGAGAAAGGAAAATCCATAGCAGCTACATGTTTGTGCAAGAAACGTGAGAAGAGGTGATGGGGAGGGAGGACAGGAGGAGCCAGTCCAAAATCAAGCAATCCATTCCAGTGCAGGATGAGAACAAGGAGGAGAGGGAGTTCTGCGCGTACACACACACACGTACACACACACACACCTGCGTTTGAGAGCAGGAGTCGTGCGCGGCTGCGAGGGCTTCTATAATCCTATGCAGTGGGATTTTATTGGAACATTTGGAATCAATGTAGCTGTGGATGCAAATCTTGCTACCTTCAAGATTGCTTTCATTAAAAATTAACTTCAGAACTCTCCAGCCGCAGTTTGCGCGTCTATGCATGTACTGACCTGACGAATCGATAGCGATTGAAGCTCACTATGCATTCTCGTGCCCTCGCGGAAAAGAGTCAGTCTTTATTTATCCGTCCGCATGTTGTTGGAGTTACACCCGTTATAATATAAATAAACTTCTTCTCCTTGAGAATCTTCCCCCCCCCCACCCCAGACAATATTCCCTTTTTGTTCAAGGGTGAAAATGTTAATTTTAATGTTGTTTGTTTAATGTTACTGCTAATGCTAACGCTTCGCGCACTCAAAAGCCGTGCGTTGACAGTCGCTAACAGCGAGAATTGAAGTATTGCAGATTTGTCTGGCCCAAATTTGTATCAACCGAGCAAATTTGTCTATGGCGAAACCCCATTCAACGCTGTGCATTCTCTGAAGAGCATGCAGGGTCGGCCAGTTTCGGCTCGCGGGCCACGTGCGCCCTCGGGTCCTTTGACACTTCACAATAAAAATCTAGCCGACTCAGGGTTTGTGTCTCTTCTCAGCTCTCTTCTCTGCTCCTCTCCTCTCCTCTCCTATCCATTCCTCTCCTCTCCTCTCCTCTCCCCTCCTCTCCTCTCCTCTCCATTCCTCTCCTCTCCTCTCCTCTCCTCTCCTCTCCATTCCTCTCCTCTCCTCTCCTCTCCTCTCCTCTCCTCTCCTCTCCTCTCCTCTCCTATCCATTCCTCTCCTCTCCTCTCCTCTCCTCTCCTCTCCTCTCCTCTCCTCTCCTCTCCATTCCTCTCCTCTCCTCTCCTCTCCTCTCCTCTCCTCTCCTCTCCTCTCCTCTCCTCTCCTCTCCTCTCCTCTCCTCTCCTATCCATACCTCTCCTCTCCTCTCCTCTCCATTCCTCTCCTCTCCTCTTCTCTCCTCTCCTCTCCTCTCCATTCCTCTCCTCTCTATTCTCTCCTCTCCATTCCTCTCCTCTCCTCTTCTCTCCTCTCCTCTCCTCTCCATTCCTCTCCTCTCCATTCCTCTCCTCTCCTCTCCTCTCCTCTCCTCTCCTCTCCTCTCCTCTCCATTCCTCTCCTCTCCTCTTCTCTCCTCTCCTCTCCTCTCCATTCCTCTCCTCTCCTCTTCTCCTCTCCTCTCCTCTCCTCTACTCTCCTCTCCTCTCCTCTCCTCTCCTCTCCTCTCCTCTCCTCTCCTCTCCTCTCCTCTCCTCTCCTCTCCTCTCCTCTCCTCTCCTCTCCTCTCCTCTCCTCTCCTCTCCTCTCCTCTCCTCTCCTCTCCTCTCCTCTCCTCTCCTCTCCATTCCTCTCCATTCCTCTCCTCTCCTCTCCTCTCCTCTCCTCTCCTCTCCTCTCCTATCCATTCCTCTCCTCTCCTCTCCTCTCCTCTCCCTCCTCTCCTCTCCTCTACATTCCTCTCCTCTCCTCTCCTCTCCTCTCCTCTCCTCTCTCTCCTCTCCTCTCCTCTCCTATCCATTCCTCTCCTCTCCTCTCCTCTCCATTCCTCTCCTCTCCTCTTCTCTCCTCTCCTCTCCTCTCCATTCCTCTCCTCTCCATTCTCTCCTCTCCATTCCTCTCCTCTCCTCTTCTCTCCTCTCCTCCCCTCTCCATTCCTCCCTCTCCATTCCTCTCCTCTCCTCTCCTCTCCTCTACTCTCCTCTCCTCTCCTCTCCATTCCTCTCCTCTCCTCTTCTCTCCTCTCCTCTCCTCTCCATTCCTCTCCTCTCCATTCCTCTCCTCTCCTCTCCTCTCCTCTACTCTCCTCTCCTCTCCTCTCCATTCCTCTCTCCTCTACTCTCCTCTCCTCTCCTCTCCATTCCTCTCCTCTCCTCTCCTCTCCTCTCCTCTCCTCTCCTCTCCTCTCCTCTCCTCTCCTCTCCTCTCCTCTCCTCTCCTCTCCTCTCCTCTCCTCTCCATTCCTCTCCTCTCCTCTCCTCTCCTCTCCTCTCCTCTCCTCTCCATTCCTCTCCTCTCCTCTCCTCTCCTCTCCTCTCCTCTCCTCTCCTCTCCTCTCCATTCCTCTCCTCTCCTCTGCTCTCCTCTCCTCTCCTCTCCTCTCCTCTCCTCTCCTCTCCTCTCCATTCCTCTCCTCTCCATTCCTCTCCTCTCCTCTTCTCTCCTCTCCTCTCCTCTCCATTCCTCTCCTCTCCATTCCTCTCCTCTCCTCTCCTCTCCTCTACTCTCCTCTCTCCTCTCCATTCCTCTCCTCTCCTCTTCTCTCCTCTCCTCTCCTCTCCATTCCTCTCCTCTCCATTCCTCTCCTCTCTCTCCTCTCCTCTCTCTCCTCTCCTCTCCTCTCCATTCTCTCCTCTCCTCTACTCTCCTCTCCTCTCCTCTCCATTCCTCTCCTCTCCTCTCCTCTCCATTCCTCTCCTCTCCTCTTCTCTCCTCTCTTCTCCTCTCCATTCCTCTCCTCTCCATTCCTCTCCTCTCCATTCCTCTCCTCTCCTCTTCTCTCCTCTCCTCTCCTCTCCATTCCTCTCCTCTCCATTCCTCTCCTCTCCTCTCCTCTCCTCTACTCTCCTCTCCTCTCCTCTCCATTCCTCTCCTCTCCTCTTCTCTCCTCTCCTCTCCTCTCCATTCCTCTCCTCTCCATTCCTCTCCTCTCCTCTCCTCTCCTCTACTCTCCTCTCCTCTCCTATCCATTCCTCTCCTTTCCTCTCCTCTCCTCTCCTCTCCTCTCCTCTCCTCTCCTCTCCTCTCCTCTCTCTCCCTCTCCTCTCCTCTCCTCTCCTCTCCCTCCTCTCCTCTCTCCTCTCCTCCTATCTCCTCTCCTCTCCTCTCCTCTCCTCTCCTCTCTCTCCTCTCCTCTCCATTCCTCTCCTCTCCTCTCCTCTCCTCTCCTCTCCTCTCTCTCCTCTCCTTCCTCTCCTCTCCTCTCCTCTCCTCTCCATTCCTCTCCTCTCCATTCCTCTCCTCTCCTCTCCTTCCTCTCCTCTCCTCTCCTCTCCATTCCTCTCCTCTCCATTCTCTCCTCTCCTCTCCTCTCCTCTCCTCTCCTCTCCTCTCTCTCCTCTCCTCTCCTCTCCATTCCTCTCCTCTCCTCTGCTCTCCTCTCTCTCTCCTCTCCATTCCTCTCCTCTCCTCTTCTCTCCTCTCCTCTCCTCTCCATTCCTCTCCTCTCCTCTCCTCTCCTCTCCATTCCTCTCCTCTCCTCTCCATTCCTCTCCTCTCCTCTGCTGTCCTCTCCTCTCCTCTCCATTCCTCTCCTCTCCTCTTCTCCCCTCTCCTCTCCTCTCCATTCCTCTCCTCTCCTCTACTCTCCTCTCCTCTCCTCTCCATTCCTCTCCTCTCCTCTGCTCTCCTCTCCTCTCCTCTCCATTCCTCTCCTCTCCTCTTCTCCCCTCTCCTCTCCTCTCCATTCCTCTCCTCTCCTCTTCTCTCCTCTCCTCTCCTCTCCATTCCTCTCCTTTCCATTCCTCTCCTCTCCTCTTCTCTCCTCTCCTCTCCTCTCCATTCCTCTCCTCTCCATTCCTCTCCTCTCCTCTCCTCTCCTCTACTCTCCTCTCTCCTCTCCATTCCTCTCCTCTCCTCTTCTCTCCTCTCCTCTCCTCTCCATTCCTCTCCTCTCCATTCCTCTCCTCTCCTCTCCTCTCCTCTACTCTCCTCTCCTCTCCTCTCCATTCCTCTCCTCTCCTCTACTCTCCTCTCCTCTCCTCTCCATTCCTCTCCTCTCCTCTCCTCTCCATTCCTCTCCTCCTCCGCTTCTCTCCTCTCCTCTCTCTCTCCATTCCTCTCCTCTCCATTCCCTCTCTCCATTCCTCTCCTCTCCTCTTCTCTCCTCTCCTCTCCTCTCCATTCCTCTCCTCTCCATTCCTCTCCTCTCCTCTCCTCTCCTCTACTCTCCTCTCCTCTCCTCTCCATTCCTCTCCTCTCTCTTCTTCTCCTCTCCTCTCCTCTCCATTCCTCTCCTCTCCATTCCTCTCCTCTCCTCTCCTCTCCTCTACTCTCCTCTCCTCTCCTCTCCATTCCTCTCCTCTCCTCTCCTCTCCTCTACTCTCCTCTCCTCTCCTATCCATTCCTCTCCTTTCCTCCTCCTCTCCTCTCCTCCTCTCCTCTCCTCTCCTCTCCTCTCCTCTCCTCTCCTCTCCTCTCTCTCCTCCCTCTCCTCTCCTCTCCTCTCTCTCCTCTCCTCTACTCTCCTCTCCTCTCCCTCTCCTCTCCTCTCCTCTCCTCTCCTCTCCTCTCCATTCCTCTTTCCTCTCCTCTCCTCCTCTCTCCTCTCCTCTCCTCTCCTCTCTCTTTCCTCTCCTCTCCTCTCCTCTCTCTCCATTCCTCTCCTCTCCATTCCTCTCCTCTCCTCTCCTCTCCTCTCCCTCCTCTCCTCTCCATTCCTCCCTCTCCAATTCCTCTCTCTCCTCTCCTCTCCTCTCCTCTCCTCTCCTCTCCTCTCCTCTCCCTCCTCTCCATTCCTCTCCTCTCCTCTGCTCTCCACTCTCTCTCCTCTCCATTCCTCTCCTCTCCTTCTTCTCTCCTCTCCTCTCCTCTCCATTCCTCTCTCTCTCCTCTCCTCTCCTCTCCATCCTCTCTCTCTCTCTCTCATCTCCTCTCCTCTCCTCTCTGCTCTCCCTCTCCTCTCCATTCCTCTCCTCTCCTCTTCTCCCCTCTCCTCTCCTCTCCATTCCTCTCCTCTCTCTCTACTCTCTCTCCTCTCCTCTCCATTCCTCTCCTCTCCTCTGCTCTCCTCTCCTCTCCTCTCCATTCCTCTCCTCTCCTCTTCTCCCCTCTCCTCTCCTCTCCATTCCTCTCCTCTCCTCTCTCTCCTCTCCCTCTCTCTCCATTCCTTCTCCTCTCCATTCCTCTCCTCTCCTCTTCTCTCCTCTCCTCTCCTCTCCATTCCTCTCCTCTCCATTCCTCTCCTCTCCTCTCCTCTCCTCTACTCTCCTCCTCTCCTCTCTCATCCTCTCCTCTCCTCTCTCTCCTCTCCTCTCCTCTCCATTCCTCTCCTCTCCATTCCTCTCCTCTCCTCTCCTCTCCTCTATCTCCTCTCCTTCTCCTCTCCATTCCTCTCCTCTCCTCTACTCTCCTCTCCTCTCCCTCTCTCATTCCTCTCCTCTCCTCTCCTCTCCATTCCTCTCCTCTCCTCTTCTCTCCTCTCCTCTCCTCTCCATTCCTCTCCTCTCCATTCCCTCCTCTCCATTCCTCTCCTCTCCTCTTCTCTCCCTCCTCTCCTCTCCATTCCTCTCCTCTCCATTCCTCTCCTCTCCTCTCCTCTCCTCTACTCTCCCTCCTCTCCTCTCCTATCCATTCCTCTCCTTTCCTCTCCCTCTCCTCTCCTCTCCTCTCCTCTCCTCCTCCTTCCTCTCCTCTCCTCTCCTCTCCTCTCCTCTCCTCTCCTCTCCTCTCCTCTCCTCTCCTCTCCTCTACTCTCCTCTCCTCTCCTCTCCTCTCTCTCCTCTCCTCTCCTCTCCTCTCCTCTCCATTCCTCTCCTCTCTCTCCCTCCTCTCTCTCCTCTCCTCTCCTCTCCTCTCCTCTCCTCTCCATTCTCTCCTCTCCTCTCCTCTCCTCTCCTCTCCTCTCCTCTCCTCTCCTTTCCTCTCCGTCTCCTCTCCTCTCCTCTCCATCCTCTCCTCTCCATTCCTCTCCTCTCCTCTCCTTCCTCTCTCTCCTCTTCCCTCTCCATTCCTCTCCTCTCCATTCCTCTCCTCTCCTCTCCTCTCCTCTCCTCTTCCTCTCCTCTCCTCTCCTCTCCATTCCTCTCCTCTCCTCTCCTCTCCTCTCCATTCCTCTCCTCTCCTCTCCATCTCCTCTCCTCTCGCTCATGGCTGTCCCTCTCCCTCCTTTCCATTCCTCTCCTCTCCTCTTCTCCCTCTCCTCTCCTCTCCATTCCTCTCCTCTCCTCTACTCTCCTCTCCTCTCCTCTCCATTCCTCTCCTCTCCTCTGCTCTCCTCTCCTCTCCTCTCCATTCCTCTCCTCTCCTCTCTCCCTCTCCTCTCCTCTCCATCTCCTCTCCTCTCCTCTACTCTCCTCTCCTCTCCATTCCTCTCCTCTCCTTTCTCTCCTCTCCTCTCCTCTCCATTCCTCTCCTCTCCATT
>NIVC01000654.1:433219-460438 GCA_002269645.1 Macrostomum lignano
TTCCTCTCCTCTCCTCTCCTCCCTCTCCTCTCCTCTCCATTCTCTCCTCTCTCCATTCTCTCCTCTCCTCTCCTCTCCTCTCCTCCTCTCCTCTCCTCTCCTCTCCTCTACTCTCCTCTCCTCTCCTCTAAATCTCCTCTCCTCTCCTCTCCTCTCCTCTCCTCTCCTCTCCTCTCCATTCCTCTCTCCTCTCCTCTCCTCTCCTCTCCTCTCTCTCCTCCTCTCCTCTCCTCTCCATTCCTCTCCTCTCCTCTGCTCTCCTCTCTCTCCTCTCCATTCCTCTCCTCTCCTCTCCTCTCCTCTCCTCTCCTCTCCTCTCCTCTCCTCTCCTCTCCTCTCCTATCATTCCTCTCCTCTCCTCTCCTCTCCTCCCTCTCCTTCCATCTCCTCTCCTCTCCTCTCCTCTCCTCTCCTCTCCTCTCCTCTCCTCTCCTCTGCCTCTCCTCTCCTTCTCTCCATTCCTCTCCTCTCCATTCCTCTCCTCTCCTCTCCTCTCCTACTCCTCTCCTCTCCTCTCCTCTCTCTCCATTCCTCTCCTCTCCTCTGCTCTCCTCTCCTCTCCTCTCCATTCCTCTCCTCTCCTCTTCTCTCCTCTCCTCTCCTCTCCATTCCTCTCCTCTCCTCTCCTCTCCTCTCCTCTCCTCTCCTCTCCTCTCCATTCCTCTCCTCTCCTCTGCTCTCCTCTCCTCTCCTCTCCATTCCTCTCCTCTCCTCTTCTCTCCTCTCCTCTCCTCTCCATTCCTCTCCTCTCCTCTACTCTCCTCTCCTCTCCTCTCCATTCCTCTCCTCTCCATTCCTCTCCTCTCCTCTCCTCTCCTCTCCTCTCCTCTCCTCTCCTCTCCTCTCCTCTCCTCTCCTCTCCTCTCCTCTCCTCTCCATTCCTCTCCTCTCCTCTCCTCTCCTCTCCTCTCGTCTCCTCTCCTCTCCTCTCCTCTCCTATCCATTCCTCTCCTCTCTTCTCCTCTCCATTCCTCTCCTCTCCTCTTCTCTCCTCTCCTCTCCTCTCCATTCCTCTCCTTTCCATTCCTCTCCTCTCCATTCCTCTCCTCTCCTCTTCTCTCCTCTCCTCTCCTCTCCATTCCTCTCCTCTCCATTCCTCTCCTCTCCTCTCCTCTCCTCTACTCTCCTCTCCTCTCCTCTCCATTCCTCTCCTCTCCTCTTCTCTCCTCTCCTCTCCTCTCCATTCCTCTCCTCTCCATTCCTCTCCTCTCCTCTCCTCTCCTCTACTCTCCTCTCCTCTCCTCTCCATTCCTCTCCTCTCCTCTACTCTCCTCTCCTCTCCTCTCCTCTCCTCTCCTCTCCTCTCCTCTACTCTCCTCTCCTCTCCATTCCTCTCCTCTCCTCTCCTCTCCTCTCCTCTCCTCTCCATTCCTCTCCTCTCCTCTCCTCTCCTCTCCTCTCCTCTCCATTTCTCTCCTCTCTCTCCTCTACTCTCCTCTCCTCTCCTCTCCTCTCCTCTCCATTCCTCTCCTCTCCATTCCTCTCCTCTCCTCTCCTCTCCTCTCCTCTCCTCTCCTCTCCTCTCCTCTCCTCTCCATTCCTCTCCTCTCCTCTCTCTCCTCTCCTCTCCTCTCCTCTCCATTCCTCTCCTCTCCTCTCCTCTCTTCTCCATTCCTCTCATTCCTCTCCTCTCCTCTCCTCTCCTCTCCTCTCCTCTCCATTCCTCTCCTCTCCATTCCTCTCTCTCTCCTCTCCTCTCCTCTCCTCTCCTCTCCTCTCCTCTCCTCTCTCTCCTCTCCTCTCCTCTCCTCTCCTCTCCTCTCCTCTCCTCTCCTCTCCTCTCCTCTCCTCTCCTCTCCTCTCCATTCCTCTCCTCTCCTCTCCTCTCCTCTCCTCTCCTCTCCTCTCCTCTCCTCTCCTCTCCATTCCTCTCCTCTCCTCTGCTCTCCCTCCTCTCCTCTCCATTCCTCTCCTCTCCTCTCCTCTCCTCTCCATTCCTCTCCTCTCCTCTTCTCTCCTCTCCTCCTCTCCATTCCTCTCCTCTCCTCTCCTCTCCTCTCCTCTCCTCTCCTCTCCATTCCTCTCCTTCCTCTGCTCTCCTCTCCTCTCCTCTCCATTCCTCCCCTCTCTTCTCTCTCTCCTTCTCTCTCTCCTTTCCTTCCTCCCTCCTCCTCCTCCCTCTCCTCTCCTCTCCTCTCCATTCCTCTCCTCTCATTCCTCTCTCTCCTCCTCCCTCTCCTCTCCTCTCCATTCCTCTCCTCTCCTCTTCTCTCCTCTCCTCTCCTCTCCATTCCTCTCCCCTCCTCTACTCTCCTCTCCTCTCCTCTCCATTCCTCTCCTCTCCATTCCTCTCCTCTCCTCTCCTCTCCTCTCCTCTCCTCTACTCTCCTCTTCTCCTCTCCTCTCCTCTCCTCTCCTCTCCTCTCCATTCCTCTCCTCTCCTCTCCTCTCCTCTCCTCTCGTCTCCTCTCCTCTCCTCTCCTCTCCTATCCATTCTCTCCTCTCTTCTCCTCTCCATTCCTCTCCTCTCCTCTTCTCTCCTCTCCTCTCCTCTCCATTCCTCTCCTTTCCATTCCTCTCCTCTCCATTCCTCTCCTCTCCTCTTCTCTCCTCTCCTCTCCTCTCCATTCCTCTCCTCTCCATTCCTCTCCTCTCCTCTCCTCTCCTCTACTCTCCTCTCCTCTCCTCTCCATTCCTCTCCTCTCCTCTCTCTCTCCTCTCTCCTCTCCATTCCTCTCCTCTCCATTCCTCTCCTCTCCTCTCCTCTCCTCTACTCTCCTCTCCTCTCCTCTCCATTCCTCTCCTCTCCTCTACTCTCCTCTCCTCTCCTCTCCTCTCCTCTCCTCTCCTCTCCTCTCCTCTCCTCTCCTCTCCTCTCCTCTCCTCTCCTCTCCTCTCCTCTCCTCTCCTCTCCATTCCATTCCTCTCCTCTCTCTCCTCCTCTCCTCTCCTCTCCATTCCTCTCCTCTCCTCTCCTCTACTCTCCTCTCCTCTCCTCTCCTCTCCTCTCCATTCCTCTCCTCTCCATTCCTCTCCTCTCCTCTCCTCTCCTCTCCTCTCCTCTCCTCTCCTCTCCTCTACTCTCCTCTCCTCTCCTCTCCATTCCTCTCCTCTCCTCTCCTCTCCTCTCCTCTCCTCTCCTCTCCATTCCTCTCCTCTCCTCTCCTCTCTTCTCCATTCCTCTCCATTCCTCTCCTCTCCTCTCCTCTCCTCTCCTCTCCTCTCCATTCCTCTCCTCTCCATTCCTCTCCTCTCCTCTCCTCTCCTCTCCTCTCCTCTCCTCTCCTCTCCTCTCCTCTCCTCTCCTCTCCTCTCCTCTCCTCTCCTCTCCTCTCCTCTCCCTCTCTCCTCTCCTCTCCTCTCCTCTCCTCTCCATTCCTCTCCTCTCCTCTCCTCTCCTCTCCTCTCCTCTCCTCTCCTCTCCTCTCCATTCCTCTCCTCTCCTCTGCTCTCCTCTCCTCTCCTCTCCATTCCTCTCCTCTCCTCTCCTCTCCTCTCCTCTCCTCTCCTCTCCTCTCCTCTCCTCTCCTATCCATTCCTCTCCTCTCCTCTCCTCTCCTCTCCTCTCCTCTCCATTCCTCTCCTCTCCTCTCCTCTCCTCTCCTCTCCTCTCCTCTCCTCTCCTCTCCTCTCCTCTCCTCTCCATTCCTCTCCTCTCCATTCCTCTCCTCTCCTCTCCTCTCCTCTCCTCTCCTCTCCTCTCCTCTCCTCTCCTCTCCATTCCTCTCCTCTCCTCTGCTCTCCTCTCCTCTCCTCTCCATTCCTCTCCTCTCCTCTTCTCTCCTCTCCTCTCCTCTCCATTCCTCTCCTCTCCTCTCCTCTCCTCTCCTCTCCTCTCCTCTCCTCTCCATTCCTCTCCTCTCCTCTGCTCTCCTCTCCTCTCCTCTCCATTCCTCTCCTCTCCTCTCTCTCCTCTCCTCTCCTCTCCTCTCCTCTCCTCTCCATTCCTCTCCTCTCCTCTCCTCTCCTCTCCTCTCCTCTCCATTCCTCTCCTCTCCTCTCCTCTGCTCTCCTCTCCTCTCCTCTCCTCTCCTCTCCATTCCTCTCCTCTCCTCTCCTCTGCTCTCCTCTCCTCTCCTCTCCATTCCTCTCCTCTCCATTCCTCTCCTCTCCTAGTTTATTTCTAAGAAAATCGAGTTTATAGCGTCAAGCGCCTAGATGAGGAAGGAGGCTCCGAGACTCAAGCCTCACTTCAGCACTGAATTCCCGGTTCATAACGCTGTTGGCGTACCTGCTGCCTATGAATTATAAATGAGCTGCTGCTGCGCTATTTCATCGTTCCCTCTAAGCTGCGGGATTTAAAGTACAAAATAATTTGGCGTTTATTGTCTAAGCACCATCAATGGAAAAAGTTGAGTTTTCTGGCGCCCCTTGTTGCTGGCGCCCCTTGGTGCTGGCGCCCCTTGTTGCTGGCGCCCCTTGTTGCTGGCGCCCCTTGGTGCTGGCGCCCCTTGGTGCTGGCGCCCCTTGTTGATGGCGCCCCTTGTTGCTGGCGCCCCTTGGTGCTGGCGCCCCTTGGTGCTGGCGCCCCTTGGTGCTGGCGCCCCTTGGTGCTGGCGCCCCTTGGTGCTGGCGCCCCTTGGTGCTGGCGCCCCTTGGTGCTGGCGCCCCTTGGTGCTGGCGCCCCTTGGTGCTGGCGCCCCTTGGTGCTGGCGCCCCTTGGTGCTGGCGCCCCTTGGTGCTGGCGCCCCTTGGTGCTGGGGCCCCTTGGTGCTGGCGCCCCTTGGTGCTGGCGCCCCTTGGTGCTGGCGCCCTTGGTGCTGGCGCCCCTTGGTGCTGGCGCCCCTTGGTGCTGGCGCCCCTTGGTGCTGGCGCCCCTTGGTGCTGGCACCCCTTGGTGCTGGCGCCCATTGGTGCCCCTTAGTGCATCAATCTAATGCTCTTGATCAATAGCGCCCAGTCGATAGCGCCCCCAATAAAACGGCGCCTTCCAAAATAAGTACCTTTATGGGCGCCCCTGTCTCTAAGTGGGCGCCCCTGCCCCCTTAGTGGGCGCCCCTGCCTCTTAGTGGGCGCCCCTGCCCCTTAGTGGGCGCCCCTGCCCCTTAGTGGGCGCCCCTGCCTCTTAGTGGGCGCCCCTGCCCCTTAGTGGGCGCCCCTGCCTCTTAGTGGGCGCCCCTGCCCCTTAGTGGGCGCCCCTGCCTCTTAGTGGGCGCCCCTGCCCCTTAGTGGGCACCCCTGCCTTTTAGTGGGCGCCCCTGCCTCTTAGTGGGCGCCCCTGCCTCTTAGTGGGCGCCCCTGCCCCTTAGTGGGCACCCCTGCCTCTTAGTGGGCGCCCCTGCCCTTTAGTGGGCACCCCTGCCTCTTAGTGGGCGCCCCTTCCCCTTAGTGGGCACCCCTGCCTCTTAGTGGGCGCCCCTGCCTCTTAGTGGGCGCCCCTGCCTCTTAGTGGGCGCCCCTTCCCCTTAGTGGGCGCCCCTGCCCCCTTAGTGGGCGCCTCTGTTTCGTCTCACCTCCAGCAAAAAAATCACGACAAAAGGAAATGCGCTTTTTAACTAAACTGTGTCCAGGTACAATGTGTAACAATGTATTACGTAACTAAAAGCTTGGTTTACAATGTTTATGAAGTAAATTGAGTCCATGCAAAATTCATATAATGTATTAATCATTTAAAGCCTTTATTCTCGTACGCAGCAGCCGACCGAGATGTTTCGAAGTCCATATCCTCGGACGGTGTACCAGGCGCTTCGTTTCGTTGACGACGCATCATGACGACGCAAACAGCGATGGCGGTGATGAGCAGAGTGAGCAGTACTGTACCGATTAACAGCAGGGCGGCCAGCAACAGGCTGCCTTCGGCCTCCTCAGTCTGCTGCTGACCAGCCGGAGCTGGCAATGCTGAATCGCAGTTTAGCCAGGACTGATTGCCTCCCATTGTTGCTAAAGCCGTGTGTGGTCGCGATTACAGTCTGTCTGGAAGAATTACCGCCCTAAGCACTGCATGCAGCATATATTATAAGACTTTGAGAAATTGGAGAAAGAAAATTTACAATCCATAAGTTGTACAGTCGAGACAGTGCAGCAACAGCCGATCCACCCCCCAATCTATTAGGATATTTTATCGATCAATCTCTATAGCAATTTTCCATATCCGCCATATGGCGCAGTGCATGTACGAGTTCTGCATATCGTGTGTGCTGCATGAGAGCGCTACTTTTACACGTAAAATTGTTTCGGGGCAGATCAAGTTTAGTCGAGGGCTTAAGCTTCCGTCTCAGTTTAAGCTATAACTATAGCTATACACATGTACATGTAATAGGTATCATGTAGGTACGCGTGTATGGATCACTAAAATCCAGTGAAGAATGCGGGGATCTTGTGACGCCCGCGCGGTCTTGAAAAGTTTATTTATTCAAAAGCTTTTTATAATTTGTTCTTAAAACAAACTCTTAAAAATAACCTGCGCATTAGACATCAGTCGTTTTGTTTTGGGAAAACATGCACGCTAGTACTGTACATGTGATCGAGTGCCCACAGCGCCAAGCTGAGTTTCTGCGATGCTAAAAGTGCCTGCGGCGCCAAAATGAGAGCCATATATGCGCAGCTCCAAAAATTAGCAAAGACAATTTTTCGTTATTTATTAATAATCCCCCAACAATGGAATCCATGGCGGTCTCCTTGTATTAAGCATACAGGACAGCTGCATGTGTGTTTGCATGCATAATGTATGTACATTGTGTATTGAAATTTCGTATAAATAATTAATGTGTACGTGTAGAGTATACATGTAGGACCTAATTGGACCACTAAAAGATGCCATCATTGTATCAGTAGAACGCAACACTCGTACATGTAAATAGGCAAAAGTAGAATGTATTTTTTGAAGGCAAGCATCGCTATAAATACAAAAGTAAAACGGGCCTTCAAATAAAAACGCCTCCGTCGAATCGCGCTTCACACAATCAAAACCGCGGCCATTGAGGTTAGAATTTTTTAACATTAACGTTCACTAAATTGGGTTGATACACTATTCAAACTGAATTGAAGGTATAAAACTTATTACATGTACAAGGCATGCATGAGCGGGGAAATTAAATTGCGTCGACACGGATATCTTATAGCTACACTTAATTATAAAGTCGATCGTCATTGAAAATCAACTTCTAAAGCAGCTTCGAAATAACTTGTAAAATCGATGGTAAATGCTACACAGATTCGAATGAATACAAACCCAGTAGACCAAGGACTCTCTGTTGTCTTGGGCTTTTGCGCGCCATGGGGTGTGAAATTACATGATAACCATATGCAGTTATACATGCATGTACAACCGATGGGCCAAATTTCGTGCACTATAGCAGCCCCGATAGCAGCAAATAATTTTAGCCACCCGCCACCACGGAACTGAACATGGGTTCGATGCTGAGCTGAGCTAATTCGCTAAAACGCTTTACATTATCACAATATACTAAATCTCTAAGGTTTGTCTGTCTGATATAATGGGGCGCTTCATAAGACCTAAATTTCACAACGCCTAAAGCACATGACTTCATATCACCTAAATTTCATAACGCCTAAATTTCTTCACAACGCCTAAAATCGAAAATGCAGCCTCCTTCACAACGCCTAAATTTCACATCGCCTAAATTTCACAACGCCTAAAATTTCTGCACGCTCCTTCACATCGCCTAAATTTCATATCGCCTAAATTTCACGCCTAAAAATCTGCATGCTCTTTCATATCGCCTAAACTTCATATCGCCTAAATTTCACGACACCAAAAACTGAATGTGAAGGAGAGAAGCAAAGATTTTAGGCGTTGTGAAATTTAGGCGATATGAAATTTAGGCGATGTGAAGGAGGCTGCACTCTTTGATTTTAGGCGTTGTGAAATTTAGGCGATATGAAATTTAGGCGATGTGAAAGAGCGTGCAAATATTTTAGGCGTTTTGAAATTTAGGCGATATGAAATTTAGGCGTTGTGAAGTTTGGTGGTTTTAGGCGCTGTGAAATTTAGGTCTTATGAAAGCGTCCCGATATAATGTCTTAGTATCAAATACGATTTTTGATAGTTTGAGCCTTTTATCAATGTTTTAGTCGTTTTAATGTCAATGCGATTTTTTGCTTCATGTATTTTATTATTAAAATAGATACTTTTATACTTATAGTGTCGAGATAAGGATATACTTTGTTAATACGATTGCAGTTTAAATGTAATAGAAAATATATTATTTCTTACACTCTCTATACTATACTCTAGGTCTTATACTTATAAACGTTGGTCATTACCATTATGTTTACATTCTGTGCTCTCCGGAGGGGGCTGATTGGCTTAGTACCTTTTGTATAAACAATTTTTGTAAGTTCGTGGTACCTGAAGGGGTCAACTTGTCCACAACCCCTGCCTGAAGGGGGTCTAACATGGCTAGTTATATTCTAGTAATAATTTCAAGTAGGCCTAGAGTTACACCCGTTGTTTACTAATGTCTGAAATTCTTTAAATGATATAAATATATAACAAATCTTACGATGTGGCCTATCTACAAACATTAAATAGTGATAGCTAGAGTATCTTTATAGGCCTAAAACTCAGAAAATGAAATGAAGTTGGGCCAGATGCCCAGATCGTTATGCCTAGGCCTATGCTATGGTATCGTGTAGGCCTAATCGTGTACGGCCTAGTTAATTAAGTGCTTTCAACTGTCAGTCATCCGCCACCTGTAAAGTTGCAGTACTGGTCTGTATAGGCCTAACCCATGCGCAACCTCTGAACTTACTCTGGCTGTGCGACTTTTGGCTGAAAATAGGAAATTCGACTTACCCTAGGCCTAGTTTTGTTGAACAAAAGTGCTTAGTTTTGCGACTTTGTCTACCCATATCGTTTGACTTTTGTGCCTTTGACTTGTATTAAATTGTCATATTTGGTCATTGCTCAAATTTTTAGTTCAAGGCAATGACCTCTGCATTGACTAGGCCTAGGGCTAGGCCTAGCCATTTTTAAGCAGAATTTAGGCCTATCATATTGGTCCTATGCTGATAATCCAATTTTATTCATATAGATCCATATCAATAATTTTAAGCTTATTCCCACAGTAGCTTTTTGGAATAGAGAACCTTAAAATGAATCTGTTAAAAAAACCATTTATTTGTTTTCACTGGTTTACAAATCTTCTAAATAAACTATTGAAAACTGAATAGTATTGAGTAGGCCTACTTTGTTAAAAATTTTTGGTCATTTAAAGGGTTAATTTTAAATATTTGCTTAGCTATCTGCTTTGCTTAGAATGACCAACTAGACCATAAGATTGGGGCAAATGAGACTTGCAAAATTTAAAATTCAATATGTAATAATAAATAATAATAATGACGATATCAATTTACCATCAGTACACAAAACTTAACACAAAAAAATTGTACAATCTTAATTATGCAGATAAGCTGAAAATTATTGACATGGATTTGTGTGGATAGAATTAGAATTATTGGCAGTCTTAGCCAGTCTATAGACTTGAATAGTGCTAGCTATTTCAAAAAGCTGCCATGGGGATAAGTTGGAAATTATTAACATGGATTCATATTGATAAAATTAGAATCATTGACATGGGACTATGGGGATAAACACTTCTAAAATAAAAATCCATGGACATTTTTCCCTAGGAGCACTTTATATATCTAGTGCCTAGAACAAAAAATTGACCAAGAGAGGTATATAAAGCAGTAGATTTTTTGTAAGAAAGAACAATAATATTGTTGATATTAGATTTAAATATAGCAATGATTAAATTGGCACCCATATTAATTACCAAAGCTCCCCCAAGGCCAAAGAAGGGATTTTTTAATTATATTTTGTATATACATTTAGTTTTTTTATTAATATAAATTGCAAGAGTTAGGTTATTTCTTTAGGACAAATTTTACCTTGGATTTTGTCTTAATATAGAAAGCTATAGCATTGCTATTGCCTTGAATTCTCTTGTTGTGAGTTTTATGAAAGTAAAACGACTAACTAAATAAGAGAATATTTATATCAGAGCTAAATTGAAAAGAGCAAGAGAAATAGTAGTAAGAAGGTATAGGGCCCAAACCAATATATTTAGAAAACCAACTTAAGGAGACGAGTTGAGCCTAGAATAAAATGAAAGAAGTGGAATGTGCAAATAAAAAGACACAAAATGGAGAGCCAATCAGATAGCAAGGAAGAGAAAGAGGAATAGCAAGGTTGAACTAGACAAAGAGAAAAAAGAAAGTAAACAAAGAAAAGTGATGGTGGACTAAAGAAATGACTATAAAAAGTGCAATAGTAAAGGGTTTTTCCCATAGACAAAAAAGTAAAAATTTACAATCAATGAAAGTTTAGAGTAATAAAATTTATTAAAAGTCAGTTTAAGGCAATGGTCTAATAGGATTGCCCATAGTCAGGATCATGGCACGCTTGTACCAGAACAAATCCTATCAAAAAAGTTTGATTGCACCATGCGCCAGAACAAATCCTATTAAAAAATTGCTTATGCCATGTGTCAAAAATATTCCTAACAAAAAAGTTTGCTTGTATCAGTCATGTACTACAACATTTTAAAAAAATCAGTAATTTTCCATTTAAAAAACACTAGTAAAGCTTGTATTTGAATCTGTTTCATAGAAAATGCAATGGTAACATATGTTGATTAAAAAATCTATCAATACATTGTCAAAAAAGGTTCAAATAAAAAGAAATACATGCTAATTTTCTGTCTCAAATAACTGTCTAATTGGAAGTTTTTGTTTTGCACCAAATTGTGCCAATTATTTTGTCTTGTGCCATATTACGCTAGATTTTTCTATTTTGCCTGCTGTTGCACCAGAATATGTCAGCATGGCGCATATCCAACCCCCTTTTATGCCAGAATTTTCCATGAAAAAGACCATTTTCCTGACTATGAAGGATTGCCACTTATGTCAAATTTGATTTAAAGTAGGCCTAGGATTAAATCAATCTGATTTATATTATAGCTAACTATTATGCCTAAGCCTAAAAGACTTAATCCTTAAGATATGAGGATTTTTTAAATTGTATTATTCTTGCAATAGCATCCATGTACAAGACTGTAAGACTTGTACATATGATAGGCTTTCCATGACAATAAAAAAAATTTTTGTATCTGGTTTCTAAAGCTTAATATCATTTAATTTAGTTTCAAGTTCTGTATTTTATATTATTTATATTTAGTCTTAAGTATCAATTATTTATATTATTATTAGGATATCAAGATTTCTATCAATTTGCAAATATAAATAATTTTAAGGGTATAAGAGGCTTATCAGGGCTAGGGTATAGTACTGAGTTTGGCTGGAATATGTATTTATGAAATATTGTTATTTTCTAATGCAATCTAGACTTGAAATGTTGGAGGGGTTCAAAAGTTTTTGGGGATTGGTATTATGATAAAAGTTTTTTATTTTAATTGATTCTTGCAACCATTTCTAGTTAAATAATATATATTTCCTCAAATGCATGTTAACTGATCATTTGCAAGCCAGCATTGTGAGTAGCGCAAATCTCCTCAGAAATACACTGACTCTGAATTGAAAAAAAATTGATTAATTGTATTTGTTAACAATATAATCACCTAAAGTAAACAAAAAGATGACTTCTGGAGCTTACAACTATTCATATATTTTTAAGTACATTATTATTGGCGACATGGGTGTTGGCAAAAGTTGCCTGCTGCATCAGTTCACTGAGAAAAAATTCATGGCTGATTGTCCGCACACTATTGGTGTTGAGTTTGGCACCAGAATCATTGAAGTTTCTGGTCAGAAAGTTAAACTGCAAGTCTGGGACACAGCTGGACAGGAGAGGTGAGTCTTCCAGGTTATTGCCTGTTGGGATGTAATTTGATGAGTTGGCTTTTGCTTCATATTTCAGCTCGTATAAATTATATTAGAACATATTCATATACTGACGTTTAATGCTAATGCAATGTCAAAGCATGACTGGGTATTAGATAATTTTGCATTTTTAGGATATATTCAAGATTATGATGTACTTGAGAATATTATCTTAGGATAATTTTTAAGTTTTGATATATTTCACATCATTGGAATATTTGAAATCACTGGGATATCTGAAATCACTGGGATATCTGAGATCACTGAGATATCTGAGATCACTGGGATATCTGAGATCACTGAGATATCTGAGATCACTGGGATATCTGAGATCACTGAGATATCTGAGATCCCTGGGATGCTTGAAATCACTGGGATATCTGAGATCACTGGGATATCTAAAACCACTGGGATACTTGAGCTAATTGAGAGAGTTAAAACACTGATATTTAAGATCATTAGGATTGATGTTAGACAAACACCTGGTTGGCTAGGAATGAAATATTATTAATGCGTTCTACAATTCTTAATCCGCATTGCCCACCCCGAGCGCAGGTTCCGCGCCGTGACCCGGTCTTACTACCGCGGGGCCGCTGGCGCCCTAATGGTGTACGACATCAGCCGCCGGTCCACCTACAATCACCTGAGCAGCTGGCTGACCGACGCCAGAAACCTCACCTCCCCTAATACAGTCATCTTCATGATCGGCAACAAGAGCGACTTGGACAGCCAGCGTGACGTCACCTTCGAGGAGGCGAAGCAGTTCGCCGAGGAGAACGGGCTCATGTTTCTGGAGTGCAGCGCCAAGACTGGCGAAAATGTTGAAGACGCGTTCTTGGAGACGGCCAGGAAGATCTACGAGAATATTCAGAATGGAGTGTAAGTTACTCTGCAGTGAGAATAGGTGTTGAGATTTTAGAGTTTTAAGCAGCCATAATCAGCTGATTAATTGAGCAAAACTATTGGCAGTTTTGAGCAGCCACAATCAGCTGATTAATTGAACAGAACTATTGGCAGTTTTGAGCAGCCACAATCAGCTGATTAATTGAGCAGAACTATTGGCAGTTTTGAGCAGCCATAATCAGCTGATTAATTGAACAGAACTATTGGCAGTTTTGAGCAGCCATCCCACAATCAGCTGATTAATTGAGCAGAACTATTGGCAGTTTTGAGCAGCCATCCCACAATCAGCTGATTAATTGAACAGAACTATTGGCAGTTTTGAGCAGCCACAATCAGCTGATTAATTGAGCAGAACTATTGGCAGTTTTGAGCAGCCATAATCAGCTGATTAATTGAACAGAACTATTGGCAGTTTTGAGCAGCCATCCCACAATCAGCTGATTAATTGAGCAGAACTATTGGCAGTTTTGAGCAGCCACAATCAGCTGATTAATTGAACAGAACTATTGGCAGTTTTGAGCAGCCATCCCACAATCAGCTGATTAATTGAACAGAACTATTGGCAGTTTTGAGCAGCCACAATCAGCTGATTAATTGAACAGAACTATTGGCAGTTTTGAGCAGCCATCCCACAATCAGCTGATTAATTGAGCAGAACTATTGGCAGTTTTGAGCAGCCACAATCAGCTGATTAATTGAACAGAACTATTGGCAGTTTTGAGCAGCCATCCCACAATCAGCTGATTAATTGAGCAGAACTATTGGCAGTTTTGAGCAGCCATAATCAGCTGATTAATTGAGCAGAACTATTGGCAGTTTTGAGCAGCCACAATCAGCTGATTAATTGAACAGAACTATTGGCAGTTTTGAGCAGCCATAATCAGCTGATTAATTGAGCAGAACTATTGGCAGTTTTGAGCAGCCACAATCAGCTGATTAATTGAACAGAACTATTGGCAGTTTTGAGCAGCCATCCCACAATCAGCTGATTAATTGAGCAGAACTATTGGCAGTTTTGAGTAGCCATCCCACAATCAGCTGATTAATTGAGCAGAACTATTGGCAGTTTTGAGCAGCCACAATCAGCTGATTAATTGAACAGAACTATTGGCAGTTTTGAGCAGCCATCCCACAATCAGCTGATTAATTGAGCAGAACTATTGGCAGTTTTGAGCAGCCACAATCAGCTGATTAATTGAACAGAACTATTGGCAGTTTTGAGCAGCCATCCCACAATCAGCTGATTAATTGAGCAGAACTATTGGCAGTTTTGAGCAGCCACAATCAGCTGATTAATTGAACAGAACTATTGGCAGTTTTGAGCAGCCATAATCAGCTGATTAATTGAACAGAACTATTGGCAGTTTTGAGCAGCCATAATCAGCTGATTAAATGCGCAGAACTATTGGCAGTTTTGAGCAGCCATCCCACAATCAGCTGATTAATTGAACAGAACTATTGGCAGTTTTGAGCAGCCATAATCAGCTGATTAATTGAACAGAACTATTGGCAGTTTTGAGCAGCCATAATCAGCTGATTAATTGAACAGAACTATTGGCAGTTTTGAGCAGCCATAATCAGCTGATTAATTGAACAGAACTATTGGCAGTTTTGAGCAGCCATAATCAGCTGATTAATTGAGCAGAACTATTGGCAGTTTTGAGCAGCCATAATCAGCTGATTAATTGAACAGAACTATTGGCAGTTTTGAGCAGCCATAATCAGCTGATTAATTGAACAGAACTATTGGCAGTTTTGAGCAGCCATAATCAGCTGATTAATTGAACAGAACTATTGGCAGTTTTGAGCAGCCATAATCAGCTGATTAATTGAACAGAACTATTGGCAGTTTTGAGCAGCCATAATCAGCTGATTAATTGAGCAGAACTATTGGCAGTTTTGAGCAGTTCGATATTCATTTAAACGCAAACATTTGAATGTACATTAGAATACATGCATATAATTGTTAGTCGGTCATCTATAAATCGTAAATGCAAAGCGACTTCAATGTCTAACTTTCAGTCTGGACTTGAACTCAGCCGAAGGTGTGACTCCGAAACCGAACTCTGCTGGTGGCGCCGCACCAAAGGCGGAGGGCCGATCGGACTGTGCCTGTTGAAAAATTATTGTAAGGCTTCTGGCCGGTCTTTTAGTACCGACATTCAGTTTCCCTTACCCTACTGACCTTCTACTGACTAGACAAGCCCCTCTGTTTTTACTTTTTGATTAATTACTTGATTGTTCAAGATCTGTTGTCATCGCTAATTATATTAGTAAGTTTGATGATGATAACTACATGTATTGAATATCAACAGGATGAATTTTTGTTCTAAGAACATTCATGCGCAACATCCGGTCAACTAGCGAGTACTAATTAGATGCCGAGGTATTTAACCTTAATAATACAGTCATAGTTACTCCTACCGTTTACATTCAATAACGTTTATTTCGCTTAGGTTTTTTTCTTAGGTTACATTTTTAGTTAAGAAGTAAGTCCCACGGCTGGTGTAAATCAGGTTGTTGCGCATGTATGTCTAAGAATAATTACCGTAGATAATAATGCAACCAAATATGTTCAGTTAACTGTGTTACCCGTATTGTTGTTTTATTTTAATATGCTTTCCTGTCTATTCTATTGTAACTTTTTGTCCTTACAGACATTCTTTTTGTCTATGTTGCTTCTGTCTATTTGATCCAAGTAGTTTATATAGTTATCGGGGGGGGGGTATTTAGTTTATTAGTACATCCGCATAAAGTACATATCATCATTACGAGCGTATTATTAAATAAACAAAAATTGATTACACAGAGGCATGCCAATAAACCTGTTCGCTTTGCACTGTGATTTTACATATTGCATAACTGATGACGATATTGAAACGTCATTTTCGTCATCACATTATCGACCAACAAGTTAAACGATACTGCTTATTATAACTTTTCATATTCCATAATAGTTTTCACACTTTCAGTAGTAATGCAGTGTTGTCGTCTTGTAATTTTTTTAATTTTCAAACTGCATAGATTAGTTGTCTAGTTAGTTTTCCTAACTCCCCTTCGTGTTCCTTCTTTGAGTTTCTCTTGACAGAAAAAGTAACAATTTTGATTATTGCGATTTTTAATCTGCATTGGTGGAAATGCTCTGAATTATAACCTTTTTAATATTGATAGCACTGGCTCCTGATTCATTATAATTCCTTATTGACAGCCCTGCAGTTTCAATAATATTTCCAAATGGTTTCTTTCTATGTACTTTATTATATTTGCTTGCGTTTCTGTTTAATCGGCTGGTCAAAGTACATATATTTAATATTCTAATGCATATATACCTATTACTCAGAATTCGTGAATTAAAATAATGTCTTTTTATACTTGAAATACTTTTGATCCGTGTTTTAACTCTCAACCTTCTCTCTGTTCTGAGTGTGCATCAGTAATCTGTGCAGTTTTCTCTTTGATGTCGAGCCTCCCATACTACCGCATACTACTGGTAGTGGTGGTCATGCTTATATACTACTGACTACTGATACTACTGTCGCTACGATAATAATTATAAAACAAGTGAATTTTTTTGAATTTGGATTCAAGAATTCTGGAAGTTTGTGTTTCACTTCGTAGATCAAGTTATAACAAAATTCATCTGATCTGCGAGTTCTTGGCGCACAAATAAAAATTTAATATTAGCGGCTGTTGCCTCTTTTGTGTTTTTTTTCGGCACACAAGACAATAAGTATAGTTGGAAGACTATTTAAAAAAACCTTTAGGTGTCGGTTAGCTACTCATAGTAAAAAAGATAGTTAGTTGTTAGATTATTAGGTAAAAATGTAGTAAACATTGATTCACTCCTCAGTATAAGCAAAGTACATAATGTACCAATATTATCTGATTAAGCAAGATGCACTCTGTTCCAGACCAATAATAGTTTCATGTCTGTGCTCAATTTTTTAATCTTGCAACATAACAAATAGCTTGTGCCAGATCTAGCTTTTCTGTGCCTGTTGCAGAAGAATAACTTCTGCAGCATTTTTGGCAAGCTACATTATAATTACTAATGTTCATATGATTTCAGCGAGTAGAAGTTGCTAGTATTGAAAAATTTCATATTTGTAATATAAATCAAAATGCAAGATGCACTCTGTTCCAGACTCATTATTATAATGTCTGCGCTCAATTTTTAAATCTTGCAAAAGTACATTGTGCTCTCTTAGGCAAAAAGTACACATTACTGCACAATTTCCTAGTAATGTGTTGTACATTTTGAGAGCTACATATGAAAGAATTAAATGAACTGAAAGCAGTTGAATAATTATAAAACCTTGTACATTCTATTGTTTCAAGAACTCTGTCATAGTGAAGGTAATTAGCTTCGATATCATTGAGCACTCGAGTGTATAGATAGTGAAGGTAATTAGCTTCGATATCATTGAGCACTCGGGTATATAGATAGTGAAGGTAATTAGCTTCGATATCATTGAGCACTCGAGTGTATAGATAGTGAAGGTAATTAGCTCCGATATCATTAAGCACTCGGGTATATAGATAGTGAAGGTAATTAGCTCCGATATCATTAAGCACTCAGGTATATAGATAGTGAAGGTAATTAGCTCCGATATCATTAAGCATTCGGGTATATAGATAGTGAAGGTAATTAGCTTCGATATCATTAAGCATTCGGGTATATAGATAGTGAAGGTAATTAGCTCCGATATCATTAAGCACTCGAGTGTATATATAGTGAAGGTAATTAGCTTCGATATCATTAAGCACTCGAGTGTATATATAGTGAAGGTAATTAGCTTCGATATCATTAAGCACTCAGGTATATAGATAGTGAAGGTAATTAGCTTCGATATCATTAAGCACTCGAGTGTATAGATAGTGAAGGTAATTAGCTTCGATATCATTGAGCACTCGAGTGTATAGATAGTGAAGGTAATTAGCTTCGATATCATTGAGCATTCAAGAATATAGATAGTGAAGGTAATTAGCTCCGATATCATTGAGCATTCAAGAATATAGATAGTGAAGGTAATTAGCTCCGATATCATTAAGCATTCAAGAATATAGATAGTGAAGGTAATTAGCTCCGATATCATTAAGCACTCGGGTATATAGATAGTGAAGGTAATTAGCTCCGATATCATTAAGCATTCGGGTATATAGATAGTGAAGGTAATTAGCTCCGATATCATTAAGCATTCAGGTATATAGATAGTGAAGGTAATTAGCTCCGATATCATTAAGCACTCGGGTATATAGATAGCGAGGTAAAAAGTTATACAGATTCCCTTATGAGCAAGGCACCTGCTCGTTATTTCAGCCAGTTCGAGCTATCAATCATGTCTAGTCGATTTGTATGCGACGCCGGAGACGACTCAGACGAGTATTATTACGAATCAGATTCGGACGATGATTACTGCGGTCGATTGGTGCCGCAGCAGCATGGAGTCGCCTCCAGCTCAAGCTGGCAATCCAGACTGGCCTATGTGCCGAAATACCGCGGCGGTTTCAGCGGCGCAGGAATCACCCGAGTTGACGACTCAACCACAAAGCAGCCGACCTCGCGAGCCGGCGTATCAGCCGACGAGATGAGAGCGGCAAGGGAGCGAGCCAGAAATCTGCTGTCGGATTTGGACGAATCCGCTCGAAGGACAGCCTATGCCGAGCCAATCTCCAGGGACTGGATGCAGGAGGCTGAGGGATGGCGGCGACAGTTGGAGAATCAGGTTGGTGCTGGGATGCCAATGAGGACTTATTGTACGATTATTGAACTCCCGTATTGAGATCCCGTATGTCATAGATTGAGATCCCATCTGTCATAGATTGAGATCCCATCTGTCATAGATTGAGATCCCATCTGTCATAGATTGAGATCCCATCTGTCATACATTGAGATCCCATCTGTCATACATTGAGATCCCATCTGTCATAGATTGAGATCCCATCTGTCATAGATTGAGATCCCGTCCGGCAAAGATTGAGATCCCATCCGGCACAGATTAAGATCCCATCCGGCAAAGATTGAGATCACATCCGGCACAGATTGAGATCCTATCCGGCACAGATTGAGATCCCATCCGGCACAGATTGAGATCCCATCTGTCACAGATTGAGATCCTATCTGTCATAGATTGAGATCCCATCTGTCATAGATTTTGAGATCCCATCTGTCACAAATTGAGATCCCATCCGGCACAGATTGAGATCCCATCTGTAAAGTCTCAAGGCCGCGTGTTAAGCTGAGCGAGAAAATCAAGCATGGGGCCCTAACTGGCCAGGTTAGCGATATATATATTTGAGGTTTTACGCGTACGGCGTACATGACTCATGCGACACAAGATGTACATTTATAATATAACTCACTCGCCTATTTAGAACAAATTGATAATAATATTGCGAGGCAATTACACTTCTCCCCAAAAAACGAAAAAGCTCAAAAATGCGGATTAAAAGGATAAGGAAAAAGGAATAAAACATTAAGGGTAAAAAACACTTGTCTCAGCCCTTAGCACCAGTTACCCGTCAAAACCCGTCAAACTCTGTAGCTGATAGGCTTGTCCTTGGCCGCTCTCGGGTGCGGCCTCTCAGCAATGCCGCGCTCCGGCGAGGCGGCGCCGGCGTCCGCTTCTGGTGGTGGGTCCTCGGTCGCTGTCAGAGGCCGGATGTGCGTCAGGTGGCGAGTGCATGTCCGGTCGCCTTGCCGCAGGACGTAGGAATCGCCTCGCCTGTCGGTGACGGTCCAGGGTTCGAGCTCGAAAGGCGTTTGAATTTTCGTGCGTCTCGTCCGCTTGCGAAGAACCGCCGAACCCGGCTTGACATTGGCTGCCTTGGCCCTCCTGGAGCGGTTGAAACCTGCTGCCATCTGGTTGTTGTAGGCCTCGTGGCGCTTTGCGAGTTCGGCGCGGTCGTGCTGCACAGGCTGCGATGGTTGGATTGACGGGAGGCCGTCGTTGAGAGCTCGGCCCATGAGCAGTTCGGCTGGTGCCACGCCGGTTGCCGAGTGCGGAGTGACGCGATGAGCGAGCAGCCAGTCGTCGAGCGTGGTGCGCCAGTTGCGTCCTTCTGCGATGGCCGCTCTGATGACCTTGTTGATGCACCTGTTGACTCGCTCGGTCGCTCCGTTCGCCTCGGGGTGCAGCGGACAGATCCGGCGATGCTTGATGCCGAACTCTGAGAGGAAGTTTGTGAATTCTGCCGAGTTAAACGGAGGTCCATTGTCGCTGACGATTTCCAACGGGATGCCGTATCTGCTAAACAGAGTCCGGAGATGCGGAAGCACTGCCTCTGCTGATGTTGAGCTGACTATGTCGACCTCGGGAAATTTTGAAAACAGATCGGTTGTCACCAGGAGCATTTTCCCTTGGACTGGGCCGTAAAAGTCCATTCCAAGAACCAGCCATGCTCCGTCCGGAAGTTGCGACGGTGAGAGTGGTGGCGGTGCGAGGCTCTTCGGCGATGTCGCTTGGCAGGGAAGGCAAGACTGGACGAACGCCTGGCAGTCGCTTCTCATCGCTGGCCACCAGACTTTGGTTTGCAGTCTGTCCATAGTTTTTCGGCAGCATTGGTGGCCTGCATGTGCCAGCTGGAGCACCGTCCGACGTAAGCTGCTCGGGATCACGATCAACGAGCTCCGTAGTAGCACGCCGTCATGTTCTGAAAGCTCCTGCTGCAGGCAGGACAAGGCTCGCAGTTCTCTGTTCTGCTTGTCCCATTGGCCAGTTCGTAGAGCTGATAGAGCTGCTTGGATCGTGCCGTCTGACTTTGAAGCCTCCTGAATTGTTGCAAAGTTCAGTCCTTTCGGAGTAGAGCCGATGGCGACTGCGTTGATGAAGCGTCTGTCCAGGAGTTCCCCGGGGTTGTCCTTTGTCTGCATTTCAGGTTGTCTACTGAGGACATCCGCTGGATTCTGTGGCCCCGGCTGATAGATGAGCTTGAATTTGAGGTGCTGCACTCTTAAAGCCATCCGTTCAATCCTTGGTGGAGGCCTGGAACCAGGTTGAAAAAGCGGGACTAATGGGCGGTGATCCGTGATGACTGTGAGATCTGGGCAGCCGCTGAGGTAGTGCTCGAAACGTAGGCACCCGAATTTCACCGCAAGCGCCTCGCGTTCAATTTGGGCGTATCGCTGCTCAACTGGCGTGAGCGACCTGCTGGCGAAGGCGACCGGTTTGCGAACGCCTTTCTCATCCACCTGGCTGAGAATGGCACCCAGGCCGACTGGTGAGGCGTCCACATGAACTTCTGTTGGGAGATTCACGTCAAAGAAGGCCAGGACGCTCTCCTTGCAGATCGCTGCTCTTGTTTGCAGGAATGCTTCTTGTTGCCTTTCTGACCAGCACCATTTATGACCTTTTTTTAACAGTTCTCGCATTGGCTGCGTCAGATCTGAGAAGTTCGGAACGAACCTGGACAGGTAGGTGGCCAAACCGAGGAATGAGCGCAGCTCTGACACATTTGTTGGCTCCTTAAAGTCTTTGACGGCCTTGATCTTCTCGGCTGCAGGCTGAACGCCTCGTGCGCTGATGCGCATACCAAGAAAATCGATGAAAGGCTGTGCCAGGCGACACTTGTTCGGGTTGAGTGTGATTCCATGGTCTTGTAGGCGCTTGAAGCACTGTTTTAGTCGGATGTTGTGCTCTTCCATCGTGCTCGCAAAGACGGTGATGTCATCGTGTGCCCATCGGACACCGTCAAGGCCGCTCAGGACGCCTGTCATAACCCTTTGCAATATCTCGGATGCGTTGGTGAATCCCATGCTGAGTCTGGTCAGTCGCATGAGACCCAGTGGGGTGCTGAAGGTGAAGACGTGACGGGATTTCGGTTTGACAAGAATTTGGTGGAAAGCCTTTACGATGTCGAGCTCGCTGAATACCGTGGAACCCGCCATTTCGTCCGTGATCTCTTCAAAGGTTGGGATGGGCTGCTTTTCTGGCACGGCAAATGAGTTGACGTCGCGCAGGTCTTGGCAGATGCGGATGCCACCGCCTTCTTTCGGGACGACAACCATGCGGGAGACCCACGGTGACGGGCCGTTGACGCGCTCGATGATTCTTTGGTCGAGGAGAGCCTGAAGTTCCGCGATGACCGCCGACCGCTGGTGGACGGGAACTCTGGAGGGTGGGTGACAGACTGGGACAGCTTCTGGTCGAAGACGAACGTCGACCTCGACGCCCTTAACGCAGCCAAGGCCTTCGAAGATTGACTGAAACTCACCAAGGATGCTGCTGATGCGGAGTTCGGTTGGAAGATCTTGGTCGACATCTCTGTACTTGGAGAACAGCTCTTGAATACCTGATGCGGCTAGATTTTCCGTGGGCTGCACCGAGTTGACTTCAACTGTTGGATGTTGGATGTGCAGAATTCCCATGTTGAAAGCGGTTTCTCGACCGAGTAGTGTGGTTCCACAGCCTTTGGTGATGTAGAATGAAGCTAGTTGTCTGCTAGCTGCGGTGCTCACGTTGAGGTCAGCGACACCCAGGACTTGGAGAGGCGTTGTGGACCCGTAGCTGAAAATTGGATGGATGGCGCTGCGCAGTCGAACATTTCTTAGCCGCCGGAAGTTCTCCTCGCTCATGACGTTGCAACTGGCTCCACTACCCACGAGTACGATGAAGTCCTTGCCCTCGATCCTCAGATTAGTGTTGGCGGAGTTGCGTCTAGGTGCCGTTTTTTGCGACTGGATAGTGAAGGCCTCCTCATTTAGCGAATCGTGATCGATGAAGACCTCCTCAGCTTCTTTGTCCGCTACGGCGTTGATGCTGGAGCTTGTTTGAGGCCTGCGTTGTCTGCATGCTTTGGCGAGATGGTTTGGCTTGCCGCATGCCAGGCAGGTTTTGCCTTTTGCCGCGTTGCATGAGCTGTGCCCGCGTTCGCCGCATCGATAGCAGCTGGTTGGGCCGCTGTTTGCTTGGCCGCCAGGGACCCGCTGACTGTTCGGGCGCGTTCCGCTGTCTCTGAACTGCTTCGGTGCCGCTCTGTGCACTGCTGCGATGCTACTGGAGTTCTCAATGGCCGTGGCCTGCTCTTCTGCTGCTTCAAACGCGCGCGCTTGTCTCAACGCATCGCCGAGAGAGATGTTGGACTCCTGCAGCAATCTTCGCCGAAGTTTATCGGAGCAGCATGTCGCCACTATCTGATCTCTGATTAGGGAGTCCTTGAGTGCTGAGAACTCGCATGTCTCGGCCGCTGAGTTGAGTCGGGAGTACCAGGAGTCCACTGGCTCTCCGGTTTGCTGAACGCATAGACGAAACTGATAGCGGCCAAATACGATGTTGTTGCGCTCCTTGAAGTGCTCTTTTATTGCTGCGAGCAGAGTTTCGAGGCTGTCTTTCTTGTCATCTGGCAGGTCTTTAATGATTTCCGCGATTTCTCTGCCGGCCGTGTAGGCCAGGAGCTTGCACTTCTGAGTTTCGTCTTTGATGCCTGACGCTTCGATAAAGTCACAAAAATGATCGGACCATTTGTTCCAGCGTTTACCGGCATTCTGTTGATCTGCACTAGTGCTGAATTGCTCAGGGGGTGGCAGTGAGATGAATTGAGCCATGAGTGACTGGACAAAGTGGGCTTGCTTGCGACGCCACTGTAAAGTCTCAAGGCCGCGTGTTAAGCTGAGCGAGAAAATCAAGCATGGGGCCCTAACTGGCCAGGTTAGCGATATATATACAGTATTTGAGGTTTTACGCGTACGGCGTACATGACTCATGCGACACAAGATGTACATTTATAATATAACTCACTCGCCTATTTAGAACAAATTGATAATAATATTGCGAGGCAATTACACCATCCGGCACAGATTGAGATCACATCCGGCACAGATTGAGATCCCATCCGGCACAGATTGAGATCCCATCCGGCACAGATTGAGATCCCATTCGGCAAAGATTGAGATCCCATCTGTCACAGATTGAGATCCCATCCGGCACAGATTGAGATCGTATCTGTCATAGATTGAGATCCCATCCGGCAAAGATTGAGATCCCATCTGTCACAGATTGAGATCCCATCCGGCACAGATTGAGATCCTATCTGTCATAGATTGAGATCCCATCCGGCAAAGATTGAGATCCCATCTGTCACAGATTGAGATCCCATCCGGCACAGATTGAGATCCTATCTGTCATAGATTGAGATCCCATCTGTCACAGATTGAGATCCCATCCGGCACAGATTGAGATCCTATCTGTCACAGATTGAGATCCCATCCGGCACAGATTGAGATCCCATCTGTCACAGATTGAGATCCCATCCGGCAAAGATTGAGATCCCATCTCTAGCATTAGAATCCCCTCAGATGTACTATTCACTGCTTCCAGGCCATTGGAGTTGACAATTTGCCCGAACTTCGTCGAGCTCTTCGCCGCTGCTTCGACTCGGTCGGCAGTCCGTGGACAGCGGCTTGGTGTCTGGCTGACTCCGGGTGTAGAGTGCCGAATTCGGGCAGGAAGAAGAAATCGCAGCAGAAGCAGCAATTTGGCCAGCCGGGCAGCTTTGAGCTGGTCTGCGTCAGCGAGCTAATTGACTGGCAGCGGGAGCGGAGGCAAAGCGGCCGGGCTCTGCCAGTTTGGCTCAAGCAATTGGCCTTCTGCCTTGGCTACAGAGGTGGCCTGCAGTTCTTCTGTCTGGTTGGCGATGCGTTTCAGCTCACTGAGAGGCCCGTTGCGCAATCGTTTCTGGTTGTTATCCGGCGTCTCATTGAATTGCACCTGTACAAGGAGGCTGCCCAGGTGAGCTGCTACAGGGTTGGAGGGCGTTGGAGCCGGTCAGTATTTAAGTTTTTGTCCCTGCTTTTTTCTTCCCTGTCTCCCTTCTCTCCCTTCTCCCTGTCTCCCTTCTCTCCCTTCTCCCTGTCTCCCTTCTCTCCCTTCTCCCTGTCTCCCTTCTCTCCCTTCTCCCTGTCTCCCTTCTCTCCCTTCTCCCTGTCTCCCTTCTCTCCCTTCTCCCTGTCTCCCTTCTCTCCCTTCTCCCTGCCTCCCTTCTCTCCTTCTCCCTGCCTCCCTTCTCTCCCTTCTCCCTGCCTCCCTTCTCTCCCTTCTCCCTGTCTCCCTTCTCTCCCTTCTCCCTGCCTCCCTTCTCTCCCTTCTCCCTGTCTCCCTTCTCTCCCTTCTCCCTGCCTCCCTTCTCTCCCTTCTCCCTGTCTCCCTTCTCTCCCTTCTCCCTGTCTCCCTTCTCTACTTTCTCCACTTTCTCCCCCTTCTTCCCTTCTCTCGCTCTCCCACTTCTCCCCCATCTCTCCTTTCTCCCTTCTCCCCCTCTCTCTTCTCCTCCCTCTTCTTCTCTTCTCCTTTCTCTCGCTTCTCCCCTTTTGTTTTCCTTGTCCGTTTTCTATCCTTTTTTCTCCCTTATTTAACGCACATTCATGCATTTTCCGTGATAAATCATACCGCTATTCTGTAGGACCTTGATCGGTCACTTGACTTTATAATTTCGTGCAGCTAAACACTGATAGTAAGCTGGTAACCAACAAGTCAACTGCCTCACCGCCTCGCCCACCTCAGGCTGCCACTGCCCTGTACATTCAAGAGCTGCTATCGCCCGACGAACTTGTGCTGCCTCTGATTGGCCAGGACAAAGTTGGCGTTGCCGAGGAATTCCTGGACTCGAATCCGGACGCTCAGTTAGCTACTCTGCGTTACCTTGACGACGCTTTAGAGAATGGCAAGAGTTTAGTTTTAGAACTGAACGATCGCCGGCTGCCTGACCTGCGCCCGGAGAAACTGCTGCCGCAGCAGCTGCGCAAACTGCTGGACAGGCTGACCAAGAAGTTCGGGGTGGACCCGGCCGATGTCTGTCCGGCTAGGGCTAAGAGACTGACCGCTGATAAGGTCCGCTTCCTGCTGCGAGAGTGAGTTGCTGCTGCGTGTCTTATTATCTGTCCTGTCCTGTCTGTCTCTGTCTGTCTGTCTGTCTGTCTGTCTGTCTGTCTGTCTGTCTGTCTGTCTGTCTGTCTGTCTGTCTGTCTGTCTGTCTGTCTGTCTGTCTGTCTTAGTGTCTGTCTGTCTGTCTGTCTGTCTGTCTGTCTTGGTGTCTGTCTGTCTGTCTGTCTGTCTTAGTGTCTGTCTGTCTGTCTGTCTGTCTGTCTGTCTGTCTGTCTGTCTGTCTGTCTGTCTGTCTCTGTCTGTCTGTCTGTCTGTCTGTCTTAGTGTCTGTCTGTCTGTCTGTCTGTCTGTCTGTCTGTCTGTCTGTCTGTCTTAGTGTCTGTCTGTCTGTCTGTCTGTCTTGGTGTCTGTCTGTCTGTCTGTCTGTCTTAGTGTCTGTCTGTCTGCTGTCTGTCTTAGTGTCTGTCTGTCTGTCTGTCTGTCTGTCTGTCTGTCTGTCTGTCTGTCTGTCTGTCTTAGTGTCTGTCTGTCTGTCTGTCTGTTAGTCTGTCTGTCTTAGTTGTCTGTCTTTTAGTCTGTCTGTCTTAGTGTCTGTCTGTCTGTTTGTCTGTCTGTCTGTCTTAGTGTCTGTTCCACCATCACTCGCAGGCGCCTCATCAATCGCTGCCTGAGTCGGGCGGCCCTATCCGAGCAGCTCGATCAGCTGATCGATCCGATTCTGGACGACCCGGAATTGCAACGCGAAATCGTGACCAGCCTGATGCAGCACGGCAAGCTGGACGAGGCGTTGAACTACTCCCTGCAAGAGTTCTGCTGGACTATGGAGGACCTGCCTCACCGGCTGCAGGATCGCTACGAGGCCTGGCGGCAGCTGCCCGGCAACTGGCGGAAGCCGATAGCGAAATGACCAATCAGCGGGCTTTCCCGGAGGATTCGCCAGTGCAGTGCTTCAGCCGAGTCGCCAACACTGACTCTACCGTTGGAATTGGAGTCGGATGGTGTTTCCTGGGTTGATTCGGCTGAGGAATTTCAAACTGGCTGTTGGCCACATTCAGGTTGGTGTCGCGAGCTGTATAGGCCAACCCTGGCGACATCATGCCACAGCCAACGCGGTGCTCAGGCACGCACTCATACACTCGCTCAAACAGGGTGTACAGCGGCCCCTTTACTTTCTAATAGTCAGGCATGTACAGTCTCTGTGCCTTGGGGGTTGGGCCTCATGGCTGACCCCGAATAATCACACGGAATCGAACCAGGGGTCGCGTGCAGCGCGAGATTCAGACGCGTTAACGCTATTTATTTATCTGCGTCAATAGTTCTATGAAGTCTTCTTGTCTGCAATAAGTTACACAGGTTCATTGTCAGGTCAGCTCGGGTCACGCAGGTTCCTTCTTCAGGTCAGGCTCGGGTCACGCAGGTTCCTTGTCAGGTCAGCTCGGGTCACGCAGGTTCCTTGTCAGTCAGCTCGGGTCACGCAGGTTCCTTGTCAGGTCAGCTCGGTCACCAGGTTCCTTGTCAGGTCAGCGTCGGGTCACGCAGGTTCCTTGTCAGGTCAGCTCGCACGCAGAGTCAGCGTCAGCTCAGGTCACGCGAGTCAGCAGTCAGGTCAGCTCGGGTCACGCAGAGTCAGGTCAGCTCGGGTCAGCTCAGGTCACGCGAGTCAGCAGTCGGGTCAGCTCGGTCACGCAGAGTCAGTCAGCTCGGGTCAGCTCAGGTCACGCGGAGTCAGCAGTCGGGTCAGCTCGGGTCACGC
>NIVC01000655.1:0-125000 GCA_002269645.1 Macrostomum lignano
AAAACACAATGGGACCCTCTTGTGGAATGACTCATTATTATACATTTTTGATAGTTATCTAATCTAATATATATAGCTAAGTAGTTATATGTACTAGTTTTAATTCTAGGCATTAGGCCTTATCAAGATTAGAGGGTTACACTTGTCATTTCATTCTTCTTAATATCTTTGACCTTTTGCATAGGCTTTTAATTTAAACTCATCTTTAGTATATTTCTATTTCTTATCACTATTCTTAGGTTATAGGATCTCGCTCAAAAGTTAATAATAGCTTTTTTAAACTATACAGGGCCTTTATTGATTATATAATGATTATTGAACCATTAAAGATTTAGCCTTAAGAAGAAATAGGTGAATAAGCAGTATTTGACACCCATTAATAAAATATTTTGAAAATCTCTTTACTTTTTTAGATAGTCTCTTTTTATTATACTTAGCTTTAGTGCAAAAAGCTTTTTTATATTTTTTTCTTATTGAAAATTATATATTTTTATTTTTCCTTTTTATATATTTTGATAATTATAAACAAGAGTTAATTTTTATATTACTTTTAATTAGATTTTTGTATACTTGATAAGTTAAAAATGTGTTTTTGATTTAATCTTCTTAAACCATTTTATGTTATAATACTCCAATGAGAAATCAACACTAAAATTGATTTATTATATTTATAAACTCAATTAAAACTAAATGTGACATTATTGATGCTTGTATATTTAATTTTTATTTATAATTAAGCTTTTTTGTATGCATGCTTTGTTAGCCTTATAGGTAATGGTCTAATGCAATTTAATCAAATGAACAGCTTTCCAAAATTAAGAAAATATATTAATTTAACTAAATAAATAATGCTTTTTGGTAAGGTAAAATAAGAGTATTGTAGAGCATTTATTATTGGTATCATTTGTACTAATAAAATATTTCTATTTATTAGATTTAATTTTTAATTTAATCATCATGAATCAGGGCATTAAAAGACAAACTGGGATATCAAAATGTTTAGTAAATACAAACAAAAAGGTTGTTTCAGTAGTATTAGCAGGCATAATAGACAGTTATAAAATTAGGTAAGAAATCCAAGCAATACCAGATGCAAGCAATCCCTAGATGACATTGATTTGCCTATTCTTACAAGATCTGACTTGAGCTTCCAATAAGTTCTTACTAGAGCCCACAAGATCTATACCATTCAAATGTATAAGCAGATCTTACATTATCTGCTAAGATCTTACAAGGCAAATCTGGAAAGATCTTGACCAAGATCTGCTAAAATATGCAAAGATCTATATGTAAGAAAACATGTTCAACTTGAATTTCTAAGCAGATCTGCAATGCCAAATTAATTAGCCTATTTATAAGTGTATGCCTGCTTAACTTTAGATGCTTAAAAATATTTACTCATATTCAGCTCAAGCAAAAATTGATTGTCAAAGATGTGCAAAGAAGAATATTAGCAAAATTTAGTAAGATGCAAAGAAAAAACGCATGCAAATATACAATAATTTGAACATTGAAAACTATAAGTTATCAATTATTCATGGAAAAATCTAATGGCACTCTTATGAGGCAATAGAACTTTTATCCTTTATTTAATAATCAAAAAATTGCCTTAATTATATCCTAGTTTATACAATTTAAACCCAATGATTATACCTTTAAAGAGTAAAGTTGAAACTATTTTAGTTTTAGTGTTTGTCCATTGACATACATTAAGAATTTATAGTAGCAAAAAACAAATATTATATTCAAGCATAAAAAATGTTAAATGGGGCAATTAAATGTGTGGATTTCAGTTGGCATAAAACAGCAATATATTAACATAAAATATTACTAATTCAGTACAATGACTAATTACAGAAAGCATAAAACATAATCATGTGGGCAGCCATGCATTCAACATAAAGTTAAGAAATACTTAAAACACAAAAAACTAAAAAACAATCAGTAACTAAAATAATAGTGTCTGCAGTGTGGACATAGCAGATTCATCTGCTGATTGATGAGACAGTTAGAATCGATGGCAAACGTTTTTCAATACATATGGCACATGAGAGATCAATTTGGCAATTGCCGAGATTGTAGTAGCGGCAGCGAAACTAGACTGAGATCAGCAAGACTAGACTGGGATTGGCAAGACTAGACTGAGATCGGCGAGACTAGACTGGGATCGGCGAGACTGGACTGGATCGGTGAGACTGTGGCAGCGGTGTGGACGCAGAGTAATGTTTTGTTGTCATGTTGCAAGGAAAGCTAGCCAAGTAAAAAGTTTATTAGTTATAAAGATAGGTCAGCAATTTTACCCCATTAGTGTAGCAACGAAGGACGGGTAGAGCGCATCTGTTTTATCTGTTTTGACAGATAAATGTTGTATGTAAACATTGACGAATTGATTAGTTAACATACTGAACTTTTACTTGATACTTTACTACTAGTAGTTGTATGTAACTTGATTTGTATGTAGCAAAATGAATTATTGTATTTAATTTGATTCCAGTTAACACAAAAGCAAATCTATAATGGAGTCCCTGGCTGCTCAATACTCGGCCGCGGCCTTGGCCTATCCGCCTTATTCTTATCATCATCCGGCCGCCGCCGCTGCAGCCGCCGCAGCCGCAGCCGCTGCTGGTCGGCCGTCGCCCTACGCGGCGGCTTTCCCGCCGCACCCGTTCGCGCCGCCACCGCCACCGCCGCCCTCGGGTTCCGCCGGCAGCCAGTCAGCAGCGGCAGCAGCTGCAGCGCCGGTTATCATCACGCCGCTGCCACCGCCATGCTGCCGCCTCTCGGCCCATTTGGCTACGGAGTGTTGCGTCACCCGCACCTGCCGCCGCCGCCGCCTCCTCCTCCAACGTCGCATTCAAAGATTCCTGCGACATCTGCTCATGCATCTAATTTAGCTCAGAGCGGCAATAGCAGCGGAAAGCAGCAGAGACAGCTGGATCAGAATTCGTCTGCTCTGTCCTTTGTTTCGCGTAATAATCAAAATATCAATAATAATAATAAAAAGTTGCAACAGTCCATTGCGGATGCTGGCGCCAATTTAGATTCGAGATTGTTGCCGCATCAACAGCAGCAGCAGCAGCAGCCTCAGATTGAGAAATTGAAAAAATTGACCCAATTGAGAAGTTGGACAAGTCCATTGGTAAGGTGGCGGCTTCTCAGGGCGGCATTGGGACTCCTGCTCCAAGCGTTGGAGTGCTTGCTGCCGCCGAGTCGGATCAGACTCTGTTTTATAGGCAGCTGCAGGAGGAGGTTCTTATTGATAGAAGCTGGTGAGCCTTCTGTGCTGCGTGATTATGTATGTATCTATCTATCTATCTATCTATCTATCTGTCTGTCTATCTAACTGTCTGTCTATCTATCTATCTATCTATCTATCCATCTATGTATCTATCTATCTATCTATCCATCTATGTATATATGTATGTATGTATCTATCTATCTATCTATCTATCTATTTATCTATCTATCTATCTATCTGTCTATCTATCTATCTATCTATCCATCTATTTATTTATCTATCTATCTATCTATCTATCTATCTATTTATCTATCTATTTATCTATCTATCTATCTATTTATCTATCTATCTATCTATCTATCTATCTATCTATCTATCTATCTATCTATCCATCTATTATATTTATCTATCTATCTATCTATCTATTTATCTATCTATCTATCTATCTATCTATCTATCTATTTATCTATCTATCTATCTATCTATCTATCTATCTATCTATATCTATTTATCAATCTATCTATCTATCTATCTATCTATCTATCTATCTATCTATCTATCTATCTATCTATCTATCTATTTATCTATCTATCTATCTATCTATTTATCTATCTATCTATCTATCTATCTATTTATCTATCTATCTATCTATCCATCACCCGCAGGGCCTGCTGCAGTCAGTAGAGGTGATGCAGTTCCTACAGAAGCGCCAGGCCAGACTTGGCGAGAAGACCCGAGCAGCTGAGCTGTTCATCAATCAGATGAAGCATTCGTGAGCTTGAGAAAAAATATTTTTGACCAGATTGACCGCATTGGCGTCAAAAAAACGAAGTTAGTATTTTATTAAAATGTATTTGAATTTTAAATACAAACAATGATTTACTTTATTTTATCTAATGTCATTCGTTTCTTAAACTTTTTTGCAACGACAGGTTTTATTAAAACTAAGGTAAATATCTATTTATGTACTTTTATTGCAATCAAATTTTCACACCGGTTTCGCTAGTTTTTTTGTGTATAAATCATAATTCAATTTTTCGGCATGCATTTGTTCGCAGTTGCTAAAGTAGCTTGTAAATAAATTTTTCCTCTCAAACATGTCCCAGTGCTTATTTTATTTTTATTTATCGAATTTTAAAAAAATTCAACTTTTATTATAATTTGTCTAGAAAAATACACTTGAAATGTTTATTGTTCTACTATGAGTAGACTTTTGCGAGCATGACTTGAAGCTATATATATTTTTTGTGCAACAATTTGCTATTACGATTTATTACTGTACTGCTCAATGGTATTGCTATTGCAAGTTGCTTCCTAAACTGTGTGCCGTTTCCCACACACTGTACTTTCTGCAACTAAGCGTGTTTACCTTTACTTTTTGTGTCAATGATTATCATAGTCGGGGCGAAGTTTTTCTGCTTTTTTTTCTCTTCTCGTATACAGTTGTGCAATAAAAATATATGTCGAATATTTTATAAGGCCACGCGATTGGCTTGTTTGTTAATTTGCTCTCCTTGTTATTTAATAATTATAAACAGTTAGAATTATTCATTAAAGAAATTTTCTAAAGTTGACGTTGCAAGAGTGCAAAAGGGTTTTTAAGATCACATAGAATCAGTTTTCATAGAATCTAGTAGAAGCAGGTTTTTTAGAATCCAAGATAATCACGTTTATAATGATGCAGAGTAGAATCGAGTTTCTAAGAATCCAGGAGAGTCAAATTTCTTATAATAGGGCAGAATCATGTTTGTTAAAATCTAAGAGTAGAACCAGCTTTCTTAGAACCCAGAGTAGAATTAGCTTTCTTAGAATCCTGTAATTATCGAGTTTTGTTAGAATCCACTAGTTATCGAGTTTTCTTTGAATCCAGTAGTTATCGGGTTTTCTTAGAATCCAGTAATTATTGGGTTTTCTTAGAATCCAGTATTATAGAGTTTCTGAGAATCCAGTAATTATCGGGTTTGCTAGAATCCAGTAATACCGGGTTTCTTAGAATCCAGCATTATCAATTTTCTTAGAATCCAGCATTATCAATTTTCTTAGAATCCAGAATTATTAAGTTTCTTAGAATCCAGCATTATCAAGTTTCTTAGAATACAGCATCATCGGGTTTCTTAGAATCCAGCATTATCAAGTTTCTTAGAATCCAGCATTATCGAGTTTCTTAGAATCCAGCATTATAAAGTTTCTTTAGAATTCAGTGTTATCAGGTTTCTTAAAATGCTGAGTAGAATCAGGTTTATTGGAATCTAGTAGAATTCTTTTTCCTGGAAATCAGTAGAAAGCTGCGTAATAAAGTTCATAAACAATGCTGCAATCCAAATATACTACTTATTACACGACAACGCATGTCGCTAATTGGGTGCTCTCGGGTTCTGCTGGCCAATCGCCTCCTGCTGGGCCGGTTGCCGCCGCCGCCCGCAGTCAGCCTGGTACTGCAGTATTCTCGTTGCTTAGCAACGCGTCGTCAGCTGCCGGACGCTGGCCAGCAATCGCAGCAGCAGCAACAGAAAATAATCAGAGCCGCAGGCTGTGCAGCTCACACGGCCATATCGACTCAAGTCTAGGCGGCACCAACATCGACGCTAAACAGTCCGTTCGATCCACAGAATGGGGCACCGTGAAGTACATGCTAAACTTTGTCTGGCCGAAAGATAAACCGGGAATCCGGGCCAGAGTGCTGCTAGCTTTGGGCCTGCTAGCCGGATCTAAGCTGGTTAATGTGCAGGTGAGCGTCTAAGTGTCTGAGCGTCCGGCTCTCGCGCCACAACTCCCCTCCCCTTGCCCCCTGGGTTTTGGGGCCTTTGGTGCGCGAAGCTTGGCCAAGGGGTTGACTTTCATGCCTGTACACCCTGTGTGAGCGTGTGCATGAGTGCGTGCCTGCGTACAGTACTGGCGCGCTTGCATGTACTCCGGGAGTCGGCAGAATGGGCAGAATTGCCGTCAGCGCTGGCTGTGGGACAAAGTCGCCAAAGGCGTTGTTCCAGTGTGCCCGCAGCCTTCCCGAATATATTTATTTTTGTAAACTGAACTTCAATTCATGCTGTCTGCCTTTCTGTCATAGTGTCTGTCTGTGCCTGTGTGTCTGTCTGTCTGTCTGTCTGCCTTTCTTGCTGTCTTAGTGTCTGTCTGTCTGTGTGTCTGTCTGTCTGTGTGTCTGTCTGTCTGTCTGTCTGTCTGCCTTTCTTTCTGTCTTTGTGTCTGTCTGTCTTTGTGTCTGTCTGTCTGTCTGTCTGTCTGCCTGTCTGTCTGCCTGTCTGTCTGTCTGTCTGCCTTTCTTTCTGTCTTTGTGTCTGTCTGTCTTTGTGTCTGTCTGTCTGTGTCTGTCTGTCTGTCTGTCTGCCTTTCTTTCTGTCTTTGTGTCTGTCTGTCTGTCTGTCTTAGTATGTCTTTCTAGATCTGTCTGCTTGCCTGTCTGTCTGTCTGTCTGTACTCTGTGTGTCTGTCTGTCTGTCTGTCTGTCTGTCTGTCTGTCTGTCTGTCTGTCTGTCTGTGTGTCTTTCTAGATCTGTTTGCTTGCCTGTCTGTCTGTCTGTCTGTCTGTGTGTATCTGTCTGTCTGTCTGTCTGTCTGTCTGTCTTAGTGTGTCTTTCTAGATCTGTCTGCTTGCCTGTCTGTCTGTCTGTCTGTCTGTCTGTCTGTCTGTCTGTCTGTTTGTCTCCATTAGGTCTGCTGTCTAATGTCTGTGTTACAGATGTTTCTACATATATACGCGTAATGCCTCTCTGTCTGTGGAGGTCTGCCTACACACGAATCAAATATCGAAGTCCAATTGTTTGCAAATTCTTAAACAGCGCCGCCTCCCCTCCCAACCGCAGGTTCCCTTCCTATTCAAGTACGCAGTGGACGCAGTCAATGACGCCAACACGGCCATAGGTTCCGCTGTAGGCGATGGTGCACCTGTTGTGGCCGCCGCGTTGTTCTCAGTTACTGGCCTTATCGCGTCCTACGGCGTTGCCAGGGCAACCGCTAGCGGTTTTAACGAACTCCGTAATGCGGTATTCGCCCGCGTTGCTCAGGACTCGATTCGCCGTGTAGCCAAAACTGTATTCCTGCACCTGCACAGCCTTGATTTGCAGTTTCATCTGAATAGGCAGACTGGGGCTCTGTCCAGGGCTATTGACCGGGGCACCAGGTGAGAATCGCTCCACACCATGAGAATCGCCCCACATCAAGAGACCCCACACCATGAGAATCGCCCCACATCAAGCGACCCCACACCATGAGAATTGCCCCACATCAAGAGACCCCACACCATGAGAATCGCCCCACACCATGAGAATCGCCCCACACCATGAGAATCGCCCCCATTAAGAAACCCCACACCATGAGAATCGCCCCACACATCAAGAAACCCAACACCATGAGAATCCCTCCACGCATCAAGAAACCCCACACCATGAGTATCGCCCCACACCATGAGAATCGCCCCACATCAAGAGACCCCACACCATGAGAATCGCCCCACATCAAGAGACCCCACACCATGAGAATCGCCCCACATCAAGAGACCCCACACCATGAGATTCGCCCCCCATCAAGAAACCCCACACCATGAGATTCGCCCCCCATCAAGAAACCCCACACCATGAGATTCGCCCCCATCAAGAAACCCCACACCATGAGATTCGCCCCCCATCAAGAAACCCCACACCATGAGATTCGCCCCCCATCAAGAAACCCCACACCATGAGATTCGCCCCCCATCAAGAAACCCCACACCATGAGAGTTGTCCCCCATTAAGAAACCCTGGGGTTGTAGCCTAGTGGTTAAAGCGTCGCACCCACGACTTGAAGGTCGGGGGTTCGATTCCCGATCCAACTGTAACAATTTGTGTCCTTGAGCAAGACACTTAACTCTGCATTGCTTCAGTTCACCCAGCTGTAAAATGGGTGCCAGCATTAGCTGGGGCAATTGAGGCTGTGTGTGGTGACCCCCCAGTCCTTGGACTGAACAGCCGTACGCAGCCTTCAGATGCGCGGTGCAATAGCTGCGGCTGAGCTGTCGGTTGCACATCTGGCCCAATTGGGGCAGGTGTAATCAATTATTAATATTATAAATAAACCCCACACCATGAGAATCGCCAATCACACAACCCCGCAGAGGCATCAACTACATACTAAATGCAATAGTATTTAACGTGGCGCCAACCGCCCTGGAGGTGTCCCTAGTAACCGGCATTCTGTGGTACAAGTGCGGCCCAGCCTACGCCTGGGTGGCCATCGCCAGCATCGCCTCCTACGCGGCTTTCACATTCAGCTTCACCCAATGGCGCACGAAATTTCGTCAGCAGATGAACAAGGCGGATAATTTGGCTGGCAATCACGCTATTGATTCGTTAATTAATTATGAGACTGTTAAGTATTTTAATAATGAGCGCTTTGAGGCCGACGAATACGACCGATTGTTAAAGGTAAGTCTTTATTGGTTGGCAGCTAGTTCTACCTGGGGAGATAGACTTGCAGCCATATCTACTCAGGTAGACAGACTCACAGCCATATCTACTCAGGTAGACAGACTCACAGCCATATCTACTCAGGTAGATAGATAGACTCGCAGCCATATCTACTCAGGTAGACAGACTCACAGCCATATCTACTCAGGTAGACAGACTCACAGCCATATCTACTCAGGTAGACAGACTCACAGCCATATCTACTCAGGTAGACAGACTCACAGCCATATCTACTCAGGTAGATAGACAGACTCACAGCCATATCTACTCAGGTAGATAGACAGACTCACAGCCATATCTACTCAGGTAGACAGACTCACAGCCATATCTACTCAGGTAGACAGACTCACAGCCATATCTACTCAGGTAGACAGACTCACAGCCATATCTACTCAGGTAGACAGACTCACAGCCATATCTACTCAGGTAGACAGACTCACAGCCATATCTACTCAGGTAGACAGACTCACAGCCATATCTACTCACAGCCATATCTACTCAGGTAGACAGACTCACAGCCATATCTACTCAGGTAGACAGACTCACAGCCATATCTACTCAGACTCACAGCCATATCTACTCATGTAGACAGACTCACAGCCATATCTACTCATGTAGACAGACTCACAGCCATCATGGATCACCAATCCAAATGCCATATCCGCAGGACTACGAACGCGCATCGCTCCGCATTCAGACCAGCCTAGCGGCGCTGAACTGGGGCCAGAGCGCCATATTCAGCGCCGGATTAACAGCTGTAATGCTACTAGCGGCCAACGACATAGCAGCCGGCAGTCTGACAATAGGCGATCTGGTTATGGTTAACGGCCTATTGTTTCAATTAACAATACCATTGAACTTTCTTGGCTCAGTTTATCGGGATATGCGCCAAGCTTTAGTTGATATGCACGCCATGTTCAGCCTGTTGCAATTGCGCGGCCAGTCTGATTATGATGCTGCAGATGAGGCTAAGCCGAAACTGAATGCCAGGCCAGATCGAGCCGAAGTGGAATTTCGCGATGTTAACTTTGGCTACGTTCCGGGTAGTGACATTTTATCCGGCTTGAGCTTCACTGTGCCCTCCGGCAAGAAGGTGGCTTTAGTTGGCGGCAGTGGTAGCGGCAAGTCAACTATAGTGCGACTATTGTACCGCTTCTTTGAGGCCCAATCGGGTTCTATTCTCATTAATGGTGTGGACATTCGGCAGGCTAGTTTGGGCGAGCTGCGCAAAGCTGTTTCTATTATACCGCAGGTAAAATATTCTAGGGGTATTCGGAATTGCAGTAGTAGTAGTTAGAAGTAGTAGTAGTTACTAGTAGTAGTAGTAGTAGTTAGTAGTAGTAGTAGTTACTAGTAGTAGTAGTAGTAGTAGTAGTAGTAGTAGTAGTAGTAGTAGTAGTAGTAGTAGTAGTAGTTAGAAGTAGTAGTAGTTACTAGTAGTAGTAGTAGTTAGTAGTTACTATTAGTAGTAGTAGTAGTAGTAGTAGTAGTAGTAGTAGTAGTAGTAGTTAGTAGTAGTAGTAGTTAGTAGTAGTAGTAGTTAGTAGTAGTAGTAGTAGTAGTAGTAGTAGTAGTAGTAGTAGTAGTAGTAGTAGTTAGAAGTAGTAGTAGTTACTAGTAGTAGTAGTAGTTAGTAGTTACTAGTAGTAGTAGTAGTAGTAGTTAGTGGTAGTAGTAGTAGTAGTAGTAGTGTTAGTAGTTGTAGTACTACTCGTAGTAGTAAGTAGTAGTAGTAAGTAGTTTAACACAATTTCCTAACACCCTTCACCTGACCTATCGACAACCCACCACAGGACTGCGTGCTCTTTAACAACACCATTCGTCACAATATACACTACGGCGACCTCTCAGCCACACCCGAACAGGTGGAGGCCGCTGCCCGCCTAGCCGATCTTCACGATTCAATTATGCGAATGCCGAGACAGTACGATACTGTTGTTGGCGAGCGGGGACTCAAGCTTAGCGGTGGAGAGAAACAACGAGTAGCAATTGCTAGAGCCGTGCTCAAACAGGCGCCTATCCTTATCTACGATGAGGCCACTTCGAGTCTGGATTCTATTACAGAGAAGAATATTCTTAGTAAGTCTGGTTTTTCTACTAGCTAAGTCTGTACTTCTCTCCAGTGTCTAAAAAGTTTCCTGGGGTGCCGACACACCTGAAGATGCTATGAGTAGCGGCACCCACTCCTAAAAAAGTGGCACCAACCCTGAAGAATCGGAGGGTAGCGACACCCACCACCCCTGAAGAATCGGAGGGTAGCGACACCCACCACCCCTGAAGAATCGTAGGGTAGCGACACCCACCACCCCTGAAGAATCGGAGGGTAGCGACACCCACCACCCCTGAAGAATCGGAGGGTAGCGACACCCACCCCTGTAGAATCGGGGGTAGCGACACCCACCCCTGTAGAATCGGGGGTAGCGACACCCACCACCCCTGTAGAATCGGGGGTAGCGACACCCACCACCCCTGTAGAATCGGGGGTGGCGACACCCATCCCTGAAGAATCGGAGGGTAGCGACACCCATCCCTGAAGAATCGGAGGGTAGCGACACCCATCCCTGAAGAATCGGAGGGTAGCGACACCCATCCCTGAAGAATCGGTGACTGCAGTACAGTGCTGGCACTCAATCGCTTCAAGTTCGCTTCCAATGCCGCTAACTACATGCTAATTTTCAGACTCCCTAAAAGCCGCCTCCAGCGGTCGAACCTCAATCGTGATTGCGCACCGCCTGGCAACAGTGGTTGACAGCGATCTAATCCTGGTACTGCAGGGCGGTCGAGTTGTTGAGCAGGGCAACCACTACGAGCTCATAGCCCAGCCAGACAGCTTGTACAGTCATCTGTGGCGAGAGCAAAATAAAGGCGCTCAGGGATTTTGAACTACTACTGTGTGCTAAACGCGATCAGTGCTACTTAATAGTAGCATAAATAGGGGAGCATTTTTAATTACGAAGTTGCCTTCCTTGACTGCCTTGCTTACATACTCATTTGGCATCAAGTAGATTGTTAGTGCGCGATATAGATATATGATAACAAATCAATTTATTGTAGCCCTGGATATTCTTAATAAGTACGTAGTAGAATGTGTTCTGCATAAGCTAACTTGAATGCTTATTTTAGTAAATACATGTAGATGTTGTTTAAATTAACGTACGAAAAGTTATTGAATTGTTGAATTAGATTATGTAATGGCGTGTCTATTATTCTTATTAGTAAATAGTAAATGAGCCAAAAATGTTTTTGAAGTTTTTGTTTTCCAAATTTCTTTTATAATTTAGTGCATAGGGCGATTCCCCAGGGGGGTAATTAGGGCAATTAATTGGGAAGTGGAGGCGATTCCCCAGGTGGGTAATTAAGGAGGGGGCTGATTCCCCAGATGGGTAATTAAGGAGGGGGGCGATTCCCCAGGTGGGTAATTAAGGAGGGGGGCGATTCCACTGGTGGGTAATTAAGGAGAGGGCGATTCCACTGGTGGGTAATTAAGGAGAGGGCGATTCCACTGGTGGGTAATTAAGGAGAGGGCGATTCCACTGGTGGGTAATTAAGGAGAGGGCGATTCCACTGGTGGGTAATTAAGGAGAGGGCGATTCCCCAGGTGGGTAATTAAGGAGGGGGGCGATTCCCCAGGTGGGTAATTAAGGAGGGGGGCGATTCCACTGGAGGGTAATTAAGGAGAGGGCGATTCCACTGGTGGGTAGTTGGAGGCGACAGAGGGGCACTAAAAATCTCAAATCTTCACAAATTTGTTGCATGCGAGTTCCAACACCTTCAAGCAGCAGGAGCAGCAATGTCGACAGCGGCGGTCGATGCCGACTCAGCTTCATCATCAACGGCGACATCATTCGCCGACTGGCTGGCTGACACCATCGCCCAGCTGGCTCCGACGGCCGCCGCCGCGCCGGATATTGACGCCGCCAGTTTAGTGGACTATTTGACCGGCGTCCTTGAAGCCGACGCCGCCAGCGGCGAAGATGCCGACGCTCAGCGCGACTCGGTCCGCGACATCGTCCAGGAGTTCGGCCTGCTGCCGCCCGCTGCCAGCGAGGCCGACGCCGAAGCTCTGGCTGGCCGGATTGTCCAGGCCTTCAATCGGGACGCTTCGGCATCTGCCGGCGCCGCTGCTGCCGCGTCTTCAGCTTCGGCCGAGCTGACCGCGGCTGAGGCGGAAGCGCTGGCTAAGGTTCGCGAGATGACCGTCAAGCAGCAGCCGCCGCCGCCGCTGCAGCAGCAGCAGGTCAAACAGTCGGATGAGAAGCAGATTATTTTGCAGGTGAGGCTGCGGCTGTCCCAACCTCGCAGATCCTCAGTTGCTGGGTCAGTCTCCCAGATCCTCAGTTGCTGGGCCAGCCTCCCAAATCCTCAGTTCCTCAGTTGCTGGACCAGCCTCCCAGATCCTCAGTTCCTCAGTTGCTGGGCCAGCCTCCCAGATCCTCAGTTCCTCAGTTGCTGGGCCAGCCTCCTAGATCCTTAGTTGCTGGGCCAGCCTCCTAGATCCTCAGTTGCTGGGTCAGTCTCCCAGATCCTCAGTTGCTGGGCCAGCCTCCCAAATCCTCAGTTCCTCAGTTGCTGGACCAGCCTCCCAGATCCTCAGTTCCTCAGTTGCTGGGCCAGCCTCCCAGATCCTCAGTTCCTCAGTTGCTGGGCCAGCCTCCCAGATCCTCAGTTCCTCAGTTGCTGGGCCAGCCTCCTAGATCCTTAGTTGCTGGGCCAGCCTCCTAGATCCTCAGTTGCTGGGCCAGCCTCCCTGATCCTCAGCTGCTGGGCCAGCCTCCCAGATCCCCAGGTGCTGACCCAGCCTCCTGGATATTTGACACTAGAAAATTCCCAAGTCATGCCCAACAAAGCGCCTTGAATCCGCTAATCCCCAGGCCTACGCTAACGTGTCGGACAGTGACGGCGAGGTGGAGCTAGCGGCAGGCGACAAAGGCCCGGCCATCAACAATCGGGCGTCAAAGGAGAGCGAGGAGCGACTGAAACGGGAGCGAATGAAGCTGGAGCATGCCAGCAAGGTGGAGAAAGACAAGGCCGACAGGGAGAAGCAGCGCGTCGCTAAAGAGACCAGAAAGGAGGCCGAGAAACGGCGAACGCAGAAGCAGGAGAGGCGAAAATGATCATGGATCAATGCTGTACTTTCTAAGAATATATTTGGTTAAACATTTGCAGTATTTAGTCTTTCAAAGGGTTTTAAGTGGTTTATTTATTGTCGATTAAAAAAATTGAAGCTTGAGCTTTAAAACCGGAAGGGAATCGGTAATTAAAGTAATCGAAACCGGAAGTGAATCGATAATTAAAGTAATCGAAACCGGAAGTGAATCGGTAATTAAAGTAATCGAAACCGGAAGTGAATCGATAATTAAAGTAATCGAAACCGGAAGTGAATCGATAATTAAAGTAATCGAAACCGGAAGTGAATCGGTAATTAAAGTAATCGAAACCGGAAGTGAATCGGTAATTAAAGTAATCGAAACCGGAAGTGAATCGGTAAATAAAGTAATCCAAACCAGAAGTGAATCGGTACTCAACTAATCTAAACCGGAAGTGAATCGGTACTCAACTAATCGAAACCGGAAGTGTATCGCCTTTGTTGTATTAATGTTACTGAAAAAGAACCAGAAAAATTAAAGTTACGATTGTAAAAGCGCTGCCAAGAATTTGCTTTTAACCAGCTTCGTGTCCCTCAATTATTTACTTGAGTTCGCGCCGCCATAGTGAGCCCTTATCTCTAAATTGGGTGACAGCTCATTATCTCAGTAACTCTAATTTGATATATTAATCAATTTAAATAATTTGGATTTTATCGATTCCTAAATTTGTGTCCGTTTATAACTTTAAGCCACTTTCAAGCATTTTTAGTGGCTCAGCTTTTTTTGTTTTCCTTTGTCTTCTGATCTATTTGTAGCTTTCTTCCAGACCTGCTTGGCTCTTCAGATACCTGATCTGCGTGCTTAATCAATTGATTCATTTTGCTATTTCTATTTCATTTATTACCTATATTCTGCTTCCAAAAGGTGTGCTTTGGTTTGCACATTGATAGTAATGTACACCACCTGCAGTAATGTACACCACATGTTTTGTACATTGGTAGTTATGTACATTGTACATCAACTGCAGTAATGTACATCACCTGCTTTGTACATTGATAGTAATGTACATCACATGCTTTGTACATTGATAGTAATGTACATCAAATGCTTTGTACATTGATAGTAATGTACATCACATGCTTTGTACATTGATAGTAATGTACATCACATGCTTTGTACATTGATAGTAATGTACATCACATGCTTTGTACATTGATAGTAATGTACATCACATGCTTTGTACATTGATAGTAATGTACATCTAATGCTTTGTACATTGATAGTAATGTACACCACATGTTTTGTACATTGGTAGTTATGTACATTGTACATCAACTGCAGTAATGTACACCATATGGTTTGTACATTGATAGTAATGTACACCACGTGCAGTAATGTACATCACATGCTTTGTACATTGATAGTTTTGTGCATCGCATGCTTAATTGTACATTGATGGTTGTGTACACCAATGTGTACACTAAAAGTGCGAAACTTTCTAGCAGGCCAATCGCAAAGAATACGCAGATTTCCTAGGCTTCTATTGAAAAAGTGAATTTCTCTATTTTCATGGCCTGTACCTTTTATCCTGCCTGCAACTAAAACTTTCTCATAAGGAGATTCTGGTATTTTTCTGGCACTCCCGCCAATTCGCACTTTCACCGATTCTTTGACTTCATTGAAGTGCATTCAACTCGACTATGTTGGCTGCAAATATATAACTGTGGGATTTAAGAATAACTTATTCATCCCTTCATGTGTTGCTTGACTTGAAAATTTCATAATACTTAACTATCACTTTCTCTGCCCCTCCTCACTATCCACCCTATCTCTACACAATCCACCTCATTCTACCCACCCCATCTGACTCTGCCCCACCCCACATCACCCTACCCATCTCACCCCACTCTACCCCTTCATCTCACTCTAGCTACCCCACCTCACTCTGTTCCACCTCATCTCTACCTACCTCACTCTGTCCACCCCACCTCACTCTGCCCACCCCACCTCACTCTACCCCATCTCATGCCACCCCAAAACCCTCTACCCCACCTCACGCCACCGCAAAACTCTCTACCCCACCTCACGCTACCCCAAAACCCTCTACCCCACCTCACGCCACCCCAAAACCCTCTACCCCACCTCACGCTACCCCAAAACCCTCTACCCCACCTCACGCCACCCCAAAACCCTCTACCCCACCTCACGCCACCGCAAAACCCTCTACCCCACCTCACGCCACCCTAAAACCTTCTACCCCACCTCACGCCACCGCAAAACCCTCTACCCCACCTCACGCCACCCTAAAACCTTCTACCCCACCTCACGCCACCCTAAAACCCTCTACCCCACCTCACGCCACCCTAAAACCTTCTACCCCACCTCACGCCACCGTAAAACCCTCTACCCCACCTCACGCCACCCCAAGCCCAAAACCCTCTACCCCACCTCACGCCACCCTAAAACCCTCTACCCCACCTCACGCCACCGCAAAACCCTCTACCCCACCTCACGCCACCGCAAAACCCTCTACCCCACCTCACGCCACCGTAAAACCCTCTACCCCACCTCACGCCACCGCAAAACCCTCTACCCCACCTCACGCCACCGCAAAACCCTCTACCCCACCTCACGCCACCGCTAAACCCTCTACCCCACCTCACGCCACCCCAAAACCCTCTACCCCACCTCACGCCACCGCAAAACCCTCTACCCCACCTCACGCCACCGCAAAACCCTCTACCCCACCTCACGCCACCCAAAAAACCCTCTACCCCACCTCACGCCACCGCAAAACCCTCTACCCCACCTCACGCCACCGCAAAACCCTCTACCCCACCTCACGCCACCGCAAAACCCTCTACCCCACCTCACGCCACCCCAAAACACTCTACCCCACCTCACGCCACCCCACCCGGCTCCGCAGCCGGTGGCGGCAGCCTTCAATTCCGGGTTGGCCCAACTGGGCATCGCCCTGGCGGTCGCAGTGGCCTGTCTCTCGGCCATCTACCCGGGTCTGCTGCGCCCGCTTCTGTCAGCCGTCGGGACTCGTCTATTCCAATCATCGAGTGCTGATAGCAGCGGTAGCGATAGCAACGCGTTGAATCCCCAGCAACCGTTGTCAAGGCCGCCGCCGGGACCGAATCCGCACCTGCAAGGTCGGCAGCAGCATCAACAACCGCAGGCGTCTCTTCTACTAGCCATAGTGCTGCCAATCTACAGTGTGGCAATCGTGTGCTTTCTCATCTACACCCTAGTGAGGTTTCTCAGCGTCCGTCCCACCCGACGGCAGCTGTCTATGGCCGCGGCCGCTGATGCTGCTGCAGTCGCCAACGACAAGGCTGTCGTCTACGATGCTTCGTTGAGAGAATTTCGTCGCTCCGGCGAGCGTCAGTTTACTCCGATTTCTAAGAAAATGGATGGCGTGAGTCAGTTCCTAAATTTTTATTCAACTCGATGTAGCTTGGCTTTTGAGTAGAGATTTTATTATTGAATACTTGTTGAAGAATTGCATCATAGAAGAAAGCTCCTCGTGTTTCCTAGAAGCAATTCCGTTTCTGAGAAAAATTCTTTGTGGTTCCAAAAAACAGGCTATAGGAGTCCTAAAACAGATTATATATAACTTCTAGAAACAGACGTTCTGATTCCTAAAAACAAACTTTTGATTCCCGGAAGCAGACTTTGAGATTCCTAGAAACATATTTTCTGGTTCCTAGAAACGCTTTCTGATTCCTTAAAACAGGCTTTCTGATTCCTAGAAACAGACTTTCTGATTCCTAGAAACAGGCCTTCTGATTCCTAGAAACAGGCTTTCTGATTCCTAGAAACAGACTTTCTGATTCCTAGAAACAGGCTTTTTGATTCCTAGAAACAGGCCTTCTGATTCCTAGAAACAGGCTTTCTGATTCCTAGAAACAGGCCTTCTGATTTCTAGAAACAGGCTTTCTTATTCCTAGAAACAGGCCTTCTGATTTCTAGAAACAGGCTTTCTGATTCCTTAAAACAGGCTTTCTGATTCCTTAAAACAGGCTTTCTGATTCCTAGAAACAGGCTTTCTGATTCCTAGAAACAGGCCTTCTGATTTCTAGAAACAGGCTTTCTTATTCCTAAAAACAGCTTCTCTCTCATTCCTAAAGCGTCATAGCTAGAAATTCACAAACAGAAACGAACTGTTCAATTCCTAGAAACCCTTCCCTCAAACAGCATTCGCAGCCATCCAACGAACCGCCTTTGGAATCGTTGGAGCGCGACCTTCAACGCCTGGTGGAGCGATTGGACGCCAGGGAGCCGCAGCAGCAGCGGCGACACTACGGCGACGCCGATGTCGGCTACGGAATCGACAAAAACTCGGCGGCCGAACTGGCCGACCGGGCCGCGCTGCGGCGAGAGCTGGCCGCCACCGAAGTGCGGATGATGCGGCTGCTGGAGCAGATCCGGAGAGGCGAGTTGAACGCGTCTGAGGACGACTGCGCTAGCTAGGGGCGTAGGGAGGATTTTCGAGGGTTTTAATTTGTTAGATTTGGGAGATTTTGAATCTAGAATCTGGGGAAAATCTTCCCTAGAAGTATTGGAAATAGGAATCTGAGGAATTTTTCCTTGGGGTACTTTTATTTAGGGAGAATCCTCCCTTTGGAGTATTTGGATCTGAGGGGAGAATCTTCCCTTTGGGATATTTGGATCTGAGGGGAGAATCTTCCCTTTGGGATATTTGGATCTGAGGGGAGAATCTTCCCTTTGGGATATTTGGATCTGAGGGGAGAATCTTCCCTTTGGGATATTTGGATCTGAGGGGAGAATCTTCCCTTTGAGATATTTGGATCTAGGAGAGAATCTTCCCTTTGAGATATTTGGATCTAGGAGAGAATCTTCCCTTTGGGGTATTTGGATTTGGAAGAGAATCTTCCCTTTGGGGTATTTGGATTTGGAAGAGAATCTTCCCTTGGGGGTATTTAGATTTGGGAGAGAATCTTCCCTGTGGGGTATTTAGATTTGGGAGAGAATCTTCCCTGTGGGGGTATTACGTTCGACCCTATAATTAACAATGAGTACTAACTGCTTTTCTAGTGTAACGATTGCTGAGTTGCTGCCTCATGCTAGTTGCGGGTTCTTTGTAGCGCAATTTGCACATGATTACGCGTAGTAGTAGTATTACGCGTAGTAGTTTTTGTACTACTACGCGTAATACTTACTAAAGATATTTTCCACGCGCTGCAAAACTTTTCTGTACAGATTTAGTTTGGCATTTTCTATATGCTTAGAGCTCATAGCTGTTTAGTTTTTTCCTTTGCTAATATGACTACTTAGAGTAGTGTAGAGTGAACAAGTTTTTTATCAGTGGCAATTTTTTTTAATATTCATTTCACCGATTCTAGTCAAAAAATATAAATATTGCATAATTATTGCGATCGACCGAATCTCTGTAAAGGTTTTTTGTGTTTTCATTTTTGTGTTTCTACCACAATAATAATAAATTTCACAAAAAATAATTAACTGCTAAAATTATAATCTGAATCTATTTTAAGATCTTAGTTAAGATCTTAAAAATCAAGGGCGATATTTTCTTAATTTTTTACTATTTTTTATTAAATAAAACTCCCACAGTCTACTGTTAAGTAGTGCTATTACAGACTTCCTTGATAAAATACTTGTTTAGTGGCTAGAAATTTAGGAAGCATTCATTCTAGATTAGAAAATCATTTTGAATAGCTATTGTTTAAAATTGGGTTCCTTCCTCATTCCTAGAAACAGGCCCCATCCTCATTCCTAGAAACAGCCCCATCCTCATTCCTAGAAACAGCCCATCCTCATTCCTAGAAACAGCCCCCATCCTCATTCCTAGAAACAGCCCCATCCTCATTCCTAGAAACAGCCCCCATCCTCATTCCTAGAAACAGCCCCATCCTCATTCCTAGAAACAGCCCATCCTCATTCCTAGAAACAGCCCCATCCTCATTCCTAGAAACAGCCCCATCCTCATTCCTAGAAACAGCCCATCCTCATTCCTAGAAACAGCCCCCATCCTCATTCCTAGAAACAGCCCCATCCTCATTCCTAGAAACAGCCCCCATCCTCATTCCTAGAAACAGCCCATCCTCATTCCTAGAAACAGCCCCCCATCTACATTCCTAGAAACAGCCTCCTTATTTGTAGAAACAAACCTCCATCGCGATTCCTAGATACGCATCGAATTATTGTTTTTTTGAAAAAATGTAATGTATACAACATGTATTTAGCGCATTCAGTCTGCCAGCCTGCTGAGAGTAGCGGTTTGACCCACAGTTATGCATATGTAGTTAGAATAATACATTACAATATCTAAGTTCATCTGTTAGTCCTCCTGCAAAAAAACAGAATACCTTGAAACTAAGATCTTAAAAAAGTGTCACAGGATGAGCCTCAAAGCTCAAGGCACAGGAAGTCAGTCGACGACGTACATACGAGTATTTAGCGCTGTGGGCGCTCCAGACCTCGTAGTTGGGGTGCCTGCAGCAGTCGCTGCTGCACCAGCCGTGTGCAGTACAGTAGCAACTTGGCGCGGATGAATTGGCCAACTAGCTGGAGTCGCAGACGATGCAACACGTTTGGACGGACTGAGGGAAGTGATGAAAAGGGGGCGCCATGCAGCTAGAGGGGCGCCAGCTACAGGGGAGACAGCTGGAGCGATTCTGAAGTCCACTGTTACACTGACGGCTCAATGAGGCATGGTCTTTCCGGCTTCGGAGCTTGCGTCTTCTTCAATGGAGAAGTGGTGTGGAGCTACTCCCAGCACACTGGACTCAACTCAACTCCAGTGTTTTTCAGAGCGAGATGCTTCCCATCAGCTCCTGCGCGGCAGAGCTGCGCCGAAGGCAGCTCAGCGATCGAAAATTTATTTTTCACTCTGACAGCCAAGCAGGCCTTCGGGCCCTCTGCCGCTCCAGATCTGTCCTGGACTGCAACTGCAACGCCCAGCTCATCGGGCTTGCGCTAGGCAACCAGGTGGAGCTAAGATGGATCCTGGGCTGTGCTGGTTTCCTCGGCAACGAGCGGGCTGACTTGCTGGGGCCGGGCCCGGGGGCCCTCATCCCCGCCTCGGTGATCAACTCCCGCGTTAAGCGCTGGACTGATTCCGAGCATCTCCGCAGGTGGCACGAAACCCTGAATTGCAGGCAATCCCGTGCTGCCGTCCCCTGTCCCTCCACCCTCCTGTGTAGAGCCCTCCTCAGGCTCAACCGCAGAGACCTCAGAGCAGTTAGCATGGTCGTCCTTCAGGGCCAGTACCCGAGGAGCGGTGCCCCTTCTGCCGCTCAGGCAGTGAAAACGCCGAGCACTATCTGCCACTGCCCGGTTTTGACCAGGGCCAGGCTCACTCACCTCGGGCCAAACCCGGTTCTCTCCGACGTTTGCAGGCCCGAGAGCATCCCGCTGCTCGCCCGGTACCTCAGGGACACGGGACGAGCTGACTTCTTCCCTACCGCTGGTGAGGAGGACCGCGCTGCAGGCGAGACCGACGGGTCCCCCTGAGCGACATCGCTTCGATGGAAGTCATTGGTCGCCAGGGCTAGCGGCATGGGCGGTCTCCTCCGCCTCCTCGCTGCATCCGCCGGACGCCCCCTGCAGCTAAGTCAAGTAAGTCAAGCTACAGGGGGAGGCGCCAGCTACAGAGGAGACGCCAGCTACAGAGGGGAGACGCCAGCTTTAGTCGAGAGAACCTGCCACAAGCAAAGGCTTGGCTGTGAAATTTTCATCCTCGTAAATCTGCCACAAAACTAGCTAGTCGCTGAACAATAGATCATGCGGGATTTTTCTGTTTGTCTGGGCAATAAAAACTTATGCATTGCGAGTAATAGGTGCGGTTGGATAAGTGCGTGCTGTAGTTTGGGTACGTCACTGGCTGGTCATGGCGAATAAAAGAGGCATGCGCCTTCGAAGCGTACAGACACTGCTAGATCCTTCTCTGTCTGGCTGTGAATTGCCTTTTCTGTGAATTTCCTTTGTAAAGTGTCTTTTCTGCAAATTGTTTTTTTTCTGTGTATTGTATTCTCTGTGAATTATCATTACTGTAAATTGTCTTTTCGTGAATTGTCTTTTCTATGAATCGCCTATTGTGTGAATTGTTTAGATTTTTTGTTAACGGTGAATAATACTTCTTAACGCGATTATTATTGTTACACCAAAAATGGTCTGCACTGCTATAGGTTATTAGTCCAGTATGCCAAAAAATGCGCTTTCACTAAAAGTTTCACTGGAAGACACAGTTGATTGATGGCAGGGCTGCAGGTTCTGTGCCCCCTCAGCGTGCCTACGCCCAACTCCACTGTGGATTAAAGACATACTTTTTTCTCTTTCTTTCCGTGACCTTTTTCGGCTAGGGAAACTGTTATTCGCTTATAGAAGACAGCAAACTAGGGCTGGTTCATTCGTACTGGAACTTTTGTTCAAAGAATCCGGCTGAGATTTGGATAGAATCAGGGTGAGATTAGGACAGAATCAGGGTGAGATTGGGACAGAATCAGGATGAGATTTGGATAGAATCAGGATGAGATTAGGATAGAATCAGGGTGAGATTAGGACAGAATCAGGGTGAGATTGGGACAGAATCAGGATGAGATTTGGATAGAATCAGGATGAGATTAGGATAGAATCAGGGTGAGATTAGGATAGAATCAGGGTGAGACTACGATAGAATCAGGGTGAGATTAGGATAGAATCAGGGTGAGATTTTGCGACAAAATCAGGTGAGATTATGAGAGAGTCAGGGTGAGATTAGGATAGAATCAGGGTGAGACTAGGATAGAATCAGGGTGAGATTAAAAGAGAGACTCAGGATGAGATTAGGAGAGAGAGTTGGGATGAGATTAGGAGAGAGTTACATGTACGGCTCGTAGGATGCGATTAGGTGAGAGAGTCAAGGTGAGATTAGGATAAAATCAAGGTGAGATTTTGAGACAAAATCAGGTGAGATTATGAGAGAGTCGGGTGAGATTAGGATAGAATCAGGGTGAGATTGCGAGACAGAATCATGTGAGATTAGGAGAGGAATCTACAGTTAAACAAATGGGCTGCAGTGTATGTTTGCACTCCTCTAAAGCCTTTTTATTCCCATTCTACATATAGCTCTCATAATGCACACGCAGACTCAACACAATTGTCAAGAAATTGGCAGCCCAGCTATACTCATAAATCTTCGCGTGTGCGCGTTAAACAGCAGCAATGCAGGCTATGCAGAGTCTGATACGGAAAACGTGACTACAATGTAAAGAAGTTTCAGTCCTGGGCAACATATCGGTTTAGTTACCAATGGCAACAAGCTGAAGCTTTGGGACACTTTTTTGCACACGAGTGGGTTTGAGAACTGTTTCGCAATGCAGTTAATTTATAGTAATCTTAGAGTAAGATTCCTGTCTAAGAATTTCTTAAATCTTAAAACGTTTTTGTTTAAATACACCCGCAAATCGTGTTATGAAATTCATTCATAACAGGGTTTCCCGCCTGTTGAAGGCGCCGACGCCATCAGGATGACGACCGAATGCTTAAGAGACTCGTTGATGATGTCCAGCACTTGAGGTTTGCCCAGCTGTTTAAAGACTTGGTCAGCGATGTTTCACAGTCGCAACAGTGTGTCCATAGTCACTTACGTACGGACTATGTACGGAACAGCTAGTTCTTCAGGCAGTAATTCATTATGGATATCATATCAATACCGTGACTGGTGTGCTGTGTACTTAAACTCCGAGTCATAGTCAAATATAAGTACGCAAATACACGCTTGTAAACACTATATATTTTGGCATATAGTGGGTAGCACCTGGCATCCCTGCTATATTTAATTCGCATGCAGTGAAAGATCACCAGTGGGAGATGTTTGTGTTGCGGGTTATCTTACTTATAGGGAATTATTAACCAGACCAATCATAATTCCTAGGGAAAGGGGATTTTTCCACGTAGAAGCAGCCAGCAGTTTAGCCAATGGCTCTCAGCCTTAGACTTTCTACCTGAAGGCTAAACCCTAATCCAGGTAAAAGAGAGATCTACAAACGTACACAGGTAGTCTACTAGCGCCTGACACCGAGATCGAACAATGTCAGCAAAGGTTGCCGCTCACGGCAAACGAACTCTCAGCCCCATGGCCTGCAACGCCAATCCATCAGCAGTCAAGCCGACTCCAACCAGCGAAACAGCAACCGGAAGCCGCGGTCACCTGCAGCGTCTGCTGCTGGACTGCATGCGCAAGAGCACCGTCCGAGGCCTGCCGCGCATTCTCAACTCTCGCTCCGCCTGCCTTCGAGCCCTCTGGACAATGGCCGTCTTGGTGTTCTTCGGCTTCCTGCTCTATAACATTGTGAGCTTGAGCATCGTCTATCGGCGAGGCGACGTTGTCATGATGTGGACGCCGTGGACTCCGCGACCGCCGTTTCCCAGCGTCACCGTGTGTGACGCCAGCCCAGCAACACGACAGGCGCTTCAGCTGCTGCCGTTGACGCCGAGAGACTATGCTCGACGGATTCGGGAATTAGCGGCCAACCAGTCTGATGACAACCTGACGGCCTATCTGGAGGAGCTGCTCACTCCCATGGCCTATCACGATCAGCTGGACGCGGATGTGCTACGCGCTGCGGCAGCCCAGGATCCTCTGATTCTAACCGAGAGCTGTCGGGTCCACTACGTCTCAGCTGATGGCATCAAGCGGTCGCGACCCTGCGGTCGGGTGCGAAAAATACAGGTTGGATGCGCGTACGAGCAGAGAAGGAGGCTCCCGATCGAGAGATCCCATCTGGGGTCGGACTTTTGCTTTGGGCTCCATAATATAACACAAGTTTAGATCCCCGTTTAGAGTGATCACATGACCTTTACGAGCTAGATACACATACGCACTCAAGCATTCCGTCATCACCCCGACGCCGTCGGCACCTTCAGCAGGTAGGATCAGGTGACTATGGACACGCTGTTGCGAAGTTCCTCTTTCGAGGCTTGATTATTGAAACTAGAGAAATTCGTATCAGGGTGCAGTCCATAGTCAACGAAGTCAGAACTGATGCAAGCACACTTGGTCGACGGACTGATGAAATTTGGAGGCTTGGCAAAGCTGCACTGAAATCCGACCTTCTGGAATAATCGTCGAATATCTCGACGGTCCGGAAGGCTGGCGACTTGATTATTGTCTGAGAAGGTGCGCAACAAAAAGTTAGCCTGTGTTCTTGAATTTTGTGTTCCGGAGCGGCAAAATATTGTAAAGGGGGATGGTGAAATTCCCCCTTGGTAGTTCGACGGGCGGAAAATGGCTTGGTATTCCTAATGTTAATTAGGGTCAGGGTGCCGGCTAGCTCGTCCTCGGCGAAATCCCTTCTGAGGTGGGTTGGCAACAACGGCTGCCAGCGGATTGGCTTCTCCATGTCCGTGCCTCCTGGAGCACATGTCCGAAAATTATTTGTCTTCGCTGTCTGAGGATGCCACTCAGCGGTGGGATGCCGGTTTTTGCCATCAGAGCGTGGCTCCACATGGGCGAGAATAGCAGTAAAGTCCTTAGGCCGCATTCAAGTCTTCATGCCGGCTTGTAGTGGTGGGCACAGCCTCTGAGGCCGTATGAGGAGGATAAGCTGGTCGTCCATCGATGTGGTGAAGACATGTACGTGGATGGACGGCTTAATCCCTGTGCGAATGGACGGTTCCATCTGCAATCCAAAAACCGATCAACTAGAATTGTACTCATAAGTTTCCTGCATGACAATTTACAAACCCTAAGGTTCCCGGCTTCTTCTCCTGCTCAACAATCGACGTCTCAGGCGAGGGCGAAGCGTACCGCCTGGTGCTGCACATCCTGCTGGACTCGGACACTGACAGCCTGCGCTGCAACCGCTGCATCATGGACTACGCGGAGAGTCTGAAAATTGGCGCAATTGTCTACCTGCACGAGCGCGAAGTCTACCCAGTTGACATTGGCAACGGCCTGCGCCTGTCGCCTGGTACACAGAGCTTCGTTCATGTGAAGGTCAAGCAGACAGTCTACCAGCGCGACTGTCTCGCTGCGACACCGGAACTGCTCGATCTGTACATTTCTGGCCGGCAATGGCGAGTGAAGTACACAACGGATCTCTGCACCTACCTGGGCAGGCATGACACATATAAGGTACGCGGAATTGTAAAAATTTTATTCTGCGACGCAAAGTGAACGTCGCTCTTAGGAATTAGTCATGCTTTGCTATCGCTATAAAATCAAATGTTAAATTACTATCAACAGAATAGATTTAGCGACTAGAAAACTTGAAATTACCTGGACAAACAGCTAAATGCTTCTTCACTGTATATAAAGCCTACGCGCCGACCTAGATTTATGGCTGTCGTTTACGGAGACCGACTGAATGTAAGTACAGTTTGAACTATCTAAACATTAAAACATTAATCAAGCGTGGATACAACAGACAAAACTGTGTACGAGGTATATTGGGTATACTCGCTCTTTTAAGGAGAGAAATTTCCTCTTGGAAACGTACTTTTATACACGAATAGACGCTGGAATGAGGTCCATGAAGTTATTTTTTGGACTGAGGTGACTATTGAGGAGTTGTTCGCTCTTCAATCAAATTTGGATCATTTTTGTTTACTTATAACGGAGTTCGCATCAATGGGTGTGATAGTCTATGGAACTGGATTGAATAGCGGCTGTCTGAATTTGCCTCCCACAGGAGGTGTGCAACTGCTCCATGAGCTGCCTGCCCCACTCCCAGCCTGACGAGCACACGGACGATGCTGCCTACCCGCCGTGCCTCAAGCAGAACTTGACGCCCTCGTCCAAGTGATTGGACCTGACGCATCTCACCTGCCTGATGCAGCTGGACGGGAAGCTGCTACCAAAGCGCGAGTCAAGCAAGCCTCGCTGCGACCCGCTGTGCACTCAGGTCGGCTTCACGGTGGCTCGCAGCGAGGCCAAGGGAATTGACGCCAATTCTGCGTTGGACTTCTTTCAGCGTTACGTGTTTAACACGTCGGCGCATCGGCTTATGCAAGTGAGTGTGGCAGCTGTTAGCTGATATTGAACAGAAAAATTATACATGATTTCTCATGATTATCTATATATTTTTTATTCAGTATGGTAACGTCATCTCTAATTTATCAGTGGCATCAAGTGATTCTATTCTGTTAGTAAATTCTACAGAAAAGGCCTTTTATCTACGGCTTTAGAAAAAACATAACTAAGCTGTTATTAACAGTAGTATATAATGGGCGTTTAACCAGGACAATTTACGAGGTGTGTCCCAGAAGTAGTGTCACTTTTGCTTGCTTCCACAAGTATTAATGTGTGATGTGGGATGCTTGCTTTTTAGGGATTCTTGATATCTGCAGGGATGCTTGCTATCTGGGGGATGCTTGCTAGGGGATGCTTGCTATCTGGGGGATGCTTTGCTATCTGGGGGATGCTTTGCTATTTGGGGGATGCTTTGCTATTTGGGGGATGCTTGCTATCTGGGGGATGCTTGCTATCTGGGGGATGCTTGCTATCTGGGGGATGCTTGCTATCTGGGGGATGCTTGCTATCTTGTCCCTTGAGAGAGCAGGGACTCTAGCAAGCATCCCTGGATAGAAAGATTCCCATACATGTACTCGTATAGATACATGCAGCCAGTCCCCCTCTCCCAAATAGCAAGTACCCCCCTCTCGAGAAAAATCCTAGTAAAAATTGTCAAAATCTATTCCAAAAAATGTCTTAGTCAAAATCGATTGTTAACTGTTCAATATTGATTCGGAGTTGCCAAAAATGAAGCGGACTTTTTGGGTACACAAACCATAGAGTGTCAGTTTTGAAGCAACTCTGTCAAAATAGAATCAGACTTTGCAGCCCAACCAGTCAGGCTATTTTAGTCTGTGTGTGTAAAGGATGGAGAAAAATAAATTTTATCAATACTTGTAGATCCAAAAGGCAAAGTCAGAATAAGCTGATTTTGCACAGCTCACTTCAGCCCCGTTCAAGCTTTCATTGGATTACTTTGTTACCGAATTCTCCCAGGAGAAGTTGACTAAACGTGCATTGTCAAAATTGAACCAGAGTTTTTCAAAAATGAAGCTTGATCTGTCAATATTGATTGTAGATTTTGAGTGCCCGATCATAGAGTGTCAATATTGAAGAGGAGTTTGTCAGTTTCGAAGTTCTCCTTGTTCAAAATCGAGGGTAAATGGTGTACTCGTCTTGTTATATCTAAGATTGTTAAATAAAATAAAAGTCGTGTGATTCTAAAACCAACTCTTTGTTATGTTTAATTTCCAATTAACGAAACAATTTTTTTGCGGCAGCTCTACTGCCGACTGCGGGAGACTAAAGGGGTGCTGGGGTAGGAAGCCTGTTTGCCATAGACGCAGAAATTCTGTAATCACGGGAGGGAGTCGGGGTGAGCTTGCGGCAGCAGAGCTGCCACTGGGAAATGAATGGTTAAGGCATTTGATTTTTTATCACACATTTATACTTGTGGAAGCAAGCAAAAGTGACACTACTTCTGGGACGACCCTCGTATTTGGAAATCGAGTCTTTAGGGAAGCGACAGCTTAATTTAGGAGGCACAATTTCATTTGAAAAAGGTGCTTTAGCACCAGGGGCTTTAGCACCAGGGGCTTTAGCACCAGGGGCTTTAGCACCAGGGGCTTTAGCACCAGGGGCTTTAGCACCAGGGGCTTTAGCACCAGGGGCTTTAGCACCAGGGGCTTTAGCACCAGGGGCGCCAGCACCAGGGGCTTTAGCACCAGGGGCGCCAGCACCAGGGGCTTTAGCACCAGGGGCTTTAGCACCAGGGGCTTTAGCACCAGGGGCGCCAGCACCAGGGGCTTTAGCACCAGGGGCTTTAGCACCAGGGGCGCCAGCACCAGGGGCGCCAGCACCAGGGGCGCCAGCACCAGGGGCTTTAGCACCAGGGGCGCCAGCACCAGGGGCTTTAGCACCAGGGGCTTTAGTACCAGGGGCTTTAGCACCAGGGGCGCCAGCACCAGGGGCTTTAGCACCAGGGGCGCCAGCACCAGGGGCTTTAGCACCAGGGGCGCCAGCACCAGGGGCTTTAGCACCAGGGGCTTTAGCACCAGGGGCGCCAGCACCAGGGGCGCCAGCACCAGGGGCGCCAGCACCAGGGGCGCCAGCACCAGGGGCTTTAGCACCAGGGGCTTTAGCACCAGGGGCGCCAGCACCAGGGGCTTTAGCACCAGGGGCGCCAGCACCAGGGGCGCCAGCACCAGGAGCGCCAGCACCAGGGGCGCTATACTTTTGATGTTTTTAATACGTGTCAGTTTTTTACATCAAGAAGTACCAAAGCTACTAAAAGGGGCATCATCTCTTACGTGTTCTGTTTCCCTCGCAGGACCGTCTAGAGGTGTACGCCTCCGCGCTGCAGCTGCGTTCTGCCGGTCGCGACAACGAGGCGGTGAAACTCCTAGCCAACGCCAGCTACCTGGAAGACAATCTCATCAGTGTAGTGTTCCAGTTCAACAGCAACCAGGCCAAGAAGGTCACGGAGAATTACATTCTTGGCCTATCGGCTTTTATCAGCCAGATTGGCGGCCTGTTGTCCCTATTCAGTGGCATCACCGTGATCTGCATCGCCGAGCTGGCCGAGCTAATCTGGCTGGTGCTACGGCACCTGGCCTGTCCAGAGCCTGCCGATGCCGCTGATGCTTCTTGAGTTTCGGATGAAGCGACACTACGCATCAAGAAATAAAAATATTTATTTTAATCGAAACTTTTTCATCAATCGGAATTAATTTTAGTCTTCATCGGAATTTCCATCTATCGAAATCATATTCTTAATTATTTTTGTTAAATCAAAATGATACATCTACGTAGATTTCTCCTCTTAATTTTAACAACCGATGAAAATTCACGCGTCTCTACCATTTTGCAGTCTTTGTAACGGGTTGGAGTGTTCAAGTTGATGCTGTGTAGAATAACATGATTAACTATAAATCAATACTAAACTTCTGCACCACAGAAGAACTATCTAGGATCGAGCTAACTAAGGGTGAATTAAATACTTATTTAATGTGAAAAATAGGAAAACGTTGAAATCGATATATCTATACTCTAGATAGTATATATATACTCTAGCTAGCTACAGGAGAATCAGAGAGAAAAGAACCACTAAAGGGGGTGTCAACTTAAGCGCTAGAATGGAGCCCAAAGCAAGGCTCCAGACCAAACCGACTGGAATCGATAACTGGTCGGACCAGGTGACTGGACGGCATCCGTCTTGGATTTTTCTAGCTGTCATTTTCTCGCGCCATAATTCGAAATCCTACCGCGTGATTCTTAGAGTGCGTGACAGCAGCGGACAATCGCTTTGGTTTTAGAGATCCAGGATTGCAACTTCTTCATGAAGCTGGAAGTAGGACTGCAGGCTGCGATTGTCATGTAATGGCAGTGCTCAAACTCCTGGGCTGCTACGCTTACCACCAAGATAGCTATCGAAGGTCTCGAACTAGCCTTCGCTTTGTTGGTTCCGCTCTTCCACGCAGCCTTGTTGCCAGACTTTATGCCAGAGAAAATGCTTTACCACAGCAGCGGAAGCCTACTGAGCAACAGTCTAGCGGCCAGCAATAGGAGTTTCAGTCAGCCAGCAGCAGCTCACGATCCAAGCCTCAGTCTTCAAGAGTCTTTGGTCTTCAAAACCATGGTCAGCAGTGCTACGCAATTGTTGTTGCACTGTTTCACTGCATCAGCAGCAAAGTCCAGCTCTTTCAGCCGGTCAGAGGTGGGGCAGTGAACACCGCAATGACCAACCTGATGACGTCTATGGCGACTGGATCAGCAAGCGTAGATCAACTTGTCGAAGCTATCCGAAGCCGATATCCGCAGCAGTTTGCGCCAAGACAGCAACACTGCATGAACGAGCTGCTACAGTGCATTCTGCCAGAGTTGCAGCTACAGCGTCATTGCCTAAGCGAACACCTGGTCCGAACGTCTAGTCACCTGGTCCGACCAGTTATCGATTCCAGTCGGTTTGGTCTGGAGCCTTGCTTTGGGCTCCATTCTAGCGCCATTCTAGCTCCATTCTAAGTTAACACCCCCTTTGTTAAGATACACGCTCGTTTGACGCAACGGCAAGAGTTAATATTTAAATTTATGTTTGCTCGGTCGGCTGCACTAATTTAAATACGTTTTCGTCGCTTTTGCATTTTGTAAATTCGTGGTGCGATTTCATGACGATCTGATAGAACTTAAGTCTCATTTGCACTGTAAGTGCAAGCTGGCCTACATACTGAATTAGATTTAAGAGTTTAAAACTGTTAGACCTCACGAATTGCCCAGGCATATAAAGCTCATATACGGTTCTCCACACAAACGAAGTAGTTACGAAAAAGTCTAACTTTTTTCTCTGGTCGTGTTATCCACTGGCCTATAGGATATAAAATAGGTAGACTTATATATAGAGGATAAAAAATATGGACGCCCCTAATTACGGTTGAGTTGTAACTTGTAAGACAAAAGACATTTGGTTAATTTCGTTTTTGTCAATAGCTAATCTATAATGTTGAATATATTTAGATAGCCGAAAAGCTACAGTCATAAAAATGTTTTTTGTTTGTTAATTGTGTTAAAAAAATCCTGGGATACGTGCTGGTTAACAATTAATATTACAAACACACAACTACGAGTATAAATCATGCAGTAGCTAGATTAGCAAAATGAAGCGATTAAATATAGATTCTTTGTTTGATCGTCTGATAGTGACTCACATATAAATCTAAACTACATTCAGATTGGAAATTCTACTAAGAGCTAATTAACGATAATGCTGTTAGAGAAAGTATTAAAAGCGAGATATAGTAGCTACTGTATTAATGTAGATAGGCTAAAGATTGATTATTAATATATAAACTATAGCTATGTAAACTACGAACCAATTAAAAGGTTTACTAAAAAAATATTGAAAAAATGTTGGATTGAGACAAATGGTAAAAAGATATAACATTTGAGATTTTGAAAATCACTCTCGTTCACCAAGTTAACAATTAATAGAAGGGCAATATATGTATGCAATATACATGCAGTTTCCGTGTACCTAGAGATAGTGAATGTGTAAAACTTGAGTAAAAACAATCCAATAAAGCTTTGTGGCTTGTAATCTGATCAGACAATGTCAACTAGCTTTTAAAAGAACTCATACAACAGGTGTTAGAAATTTATGGCTCTACTCCTACGGTCATTAACGAGACGCACTACTAAAAAACATATTTTCTTTTTTGTTTTGATATAATGTTTGGAAAAGTCATGCATTCAATTCAAATTCGGCACAGAGAGCTACAAACATGCGCTTCGCTAACACTCAGAATTCGGTATACAAGCCTGGAATAAAATTTATAGTATTTAAACAAAACACAAACAAATTATACAGCAAGTTAGGATTGTTTATTGAATGCAGATATTGAATGCAGATATTGAATGCAGATATTGAATGCAGATATTTTGGACCCGCCTGAGCACGGTTTATTTTCCCAAGATACATGTAAAAAGCTAGCTACACCTACTAATTTTCTCTAATTTAATCAGAAATTAGCCACAAAACTTTAGAAACTCCAAATGTCAGAAGGGTGGCGGAATGAAAATTGTATTTTATACTTTTCATGTTGTCAGTAATCATTCATTCCAGCGCTAACTGATGCAAGTGCATCCATATTTCTCCGGCATGCTTGCAGTAAAGGCTTTCGTGCCAGTCATCGAACACTTCATAGCCTGGGTAGCACACTGAAATCTCATTTAATGGCATTTCTCGAACTCTTGGTTGACTACGCATCTCCAACTTCACGAGGGCATGCAGTTTTTCCATTAGAATACTTCGCTGGTCTCTCAGGTCAGTAGGGAGCGCGTTCTTGAGTTCCGGACTTAAGGGCTCTGAGCCATCGAATTTACTCGGTTCAAAACCGTCATCAGCCAGGTGCTGCCAGAGGTGGTGATCAAGCGACAACCACAATAGTCTAATGTGCTCAACAGTCACGTGCCGACGAAGAGACTCGCTTGGGAGTCCGTCTTCCATCCTAAGGCTCGAAGTCATAAATTCATGAAGCAGCATCTGAGGATCAAGTTTAGATCGCACTGAGATCAGGAAGTTCACTACCACCTTAAGGGATTCATCCAGTAAAGCAGTGATCACGGGCGTGGCGAGCCTGCGATTTAGTGCATTTTGTGTCTGGCTGTCTTTAACTTCTTTCGCCTGCGGAACCACCCGTTCCAACTGCTCAAAGAACTCTAGAAGGTTGAACTCCTCTTTGTAGACCATCTCCTGGAGGAAGCCAACGATTCGAACGCGACCCCTAACGAGTCTTTCCAGCAGTTGCTGCTCCAGTCCATGGAAGTTGTACGCCACCTGGCATCCTTCACCTTTACGCAGTGAGTAGGTACAGTTGGCGAGCAGCATTGGCAGTAGATCTTCATCTGGATCAAATTCAATCACACTGGCAGCATCGACATTTGGCAGGTCAACTTCGTCCAGTTCGATTCCGCTGGCCTCCATTACGGCATTGTGAGCGTCTACAAGCAGCTGAACCAACCCAATAATACACCTGCCCCATGGTCCTTTGTGCGGCAAAAGTGCGGCAAGAGGAAAATCGGAATTCGCTTCAAGGGCATGCTTCTCGACCTTTCCGGCATCTCCACTACTAAAGCGAACTCCTCGAGTAGCCAGCAGATGTCTCAGCTCATTCCAAACACGAATGAAAACTTGATATGCGTCAGGATTTCTGCTACAACGCGTTCGCGCGGCTGAAATTCTCTGATTCTTTGACGCCTTCAGCTCCTTGTTTCTTTTCCAAGCGGATACGAGCTCGTTAACCATATTCACCAAGACAGGAAGCTCTTTGACATTCCGAAGCACGGGTTCCCACTTGATGATCGCATCAGTCAGCCTGTACTGACCTCTCTCGTTGCCTCCGAGCTCCTGGAAGGCTTGTCTCGCGTTCTCCACTGTAATAATGCGACGGAAACGCCACAAAAGCGCCTGTGTGTCGCTAGTGTCGCGTTCAGAAGTCTCATGAATTAGCTTCACGATTTCCGAAGCAGTTCCCGAGTCGTCATGGCTCACAATCCTGTTTGACTCGCGGAGATGGTCGTCCAAGTTGTCGAGAATAGGTTGCAAAAGACTCGCGTACATGCGATTTTCGAATGCCCGTCGTTCTTGATCTTTTTTTAGGTCAAACCCGGTCTTTTCGGTGCTTTTCTTCAATTGCATTTCAAGTACCAGGTGCAGCGTGTGGTATGCATCCTCCTCACTGCGACCGGTGCTGCCAGTAAAGAGCCGCAGTCCTGTCTTGAACTCTTTAACGCTATCCTCGTGGTTGTCTTTCATGAGGGCCAGGCTTTGAAGCAGCCGTAGCAGCGCCACACTGCAGCCAGACAGCTGGCGTACTGCTTCAGGTCTTGTCGAACCAGAATCCAATGCCACAAAGTCCTTTTTGGTTTGATCCATCGACTCAAACTTTTGATTGCCTTCAGCCGAAACATGGCGCTGACCGCCGATTGTGCTGCCACAGTCAAAGCAGGTGCCCGTGTCCCATGGTCGCGTGCACTGCGAGTTGTGAATTGGTTTTTATTCGCTGTCAGTCTGTGATAGCTAAATTAAAATTTTTAGTCAATATTCCTTGTCTAGCCAGCACCCAGCAATGGCTAGAAGAACTTTAGCAAAACTTTTTTTGCAAAGCTAGAAGATTCATATTGTTTTATTTTTGCTAAGCAAAAAAATCTAAAAGTAAAAATTATAGATTTTATTAGGTACCTCAGTTCATCGCGTTTTATTCAGACGTTGTACCTCTATACCATTTTACCTCTTATTCTGAACAAAGTCTTGTTCAAAAGAAACAAGCAGAACTTCAATTCAAACACTTTAAGAAATCTCAGCGCTTGCCGAAATTCAGTTTAAACAAAGTCCCTTTCTATTGAAACAGATGAAGTTCAATTAGGACTGTCTGTGGTCAAAATTGTCCCTGAGTGAAGCGCACGTGCAGCTTTGAAATTCAAAAGAAACAAAGTTGCATTCTATTTTGGCAAAGAGATATCGATGAGCATAAGAGTAAAATGTCTAACAGCAACGAGTCAATGTCAGTTGGTCAACTTGAGCCACCTAACCATCAATTTTCTGTCCACCAAGGCAGCGAGGGACGCATGTAAACATGCTTGAACCACTCAGTGCACTTGTCCGCAGAGATGCAGCCAACGGTTCTGTCCACCATGCCATAAAGGAGGTCTTGCCATCCTTGGGCTTCTCTTCCGCTCTGCCTGACCTCAATCATGTACGGGTATATTGACCTCTTGACTTCAAGTTGGCGCGCCAGTTCCACAAAGTCATCCGCACTATCAGCAGCCTTGATGATACGGTCTCTGTCACTGTTGGTTAGAAAAGCGTACTGCTGAGACTGCTGTTCCACGATCTCTTCCTCAAGTTATGCTTCAAATTAATCGATTCCGTCCTCTTCCACCAATTTATCGTCTTCTTCAATCAGATCTTCAACACTCACGTTAATTATTAGTGTGCAAAAATTGTACAGTTATGTAGTACATTGAAAGTTAAAACAAAAAACAGATTAAAATTTAAGAATTGCTGTCGAAACAGAATGTAACTTTGTTTCTTCTGAATTTCCTATCTGCTCATGCGCATCACTCAGGAACAATTTTGGCCACATACAGTCTGAATTGAAGTTCATCTGCTTCAATAGAAAAATACTTTGTTTGAATTGACTTTGCACAAGCACTGAGATTTCTTAAAGTGTTTGAATTTAAGTTCTGCTTGTTTCTTTTGAACAAGACTTTGTTCAAAACAAGAGGTAAAATGGTGTAATATCGCTTGGCTTCAACTAAGCCCCATTCGTATTCTTCTAGACGCACCCATGTCAAAGACTTCAATAAGTTAAAATTTTTAGCATCGCCATAAACGCTGAATAAGTATATGGAACCTATACCATGGAGCTCTAGGTTTACTTGCAATACTTCAAAATGAAATACACATTTAGAAATTTACAATTGAATAAAGCAAGTTTGAAAAAAATCGGTTCAGGCATTCAGGCTGTAGACTGGAATACTGGACAAACCTTAGAGATTTAGTATATTGTGATGAACAATCTTACCATAGATACTCGTAGTAGAAACACTAATTTTTTTCTACAATCTTAGTTATCGTATAATACTCGTACATGCATAATTTATAAATACTCGTATACGGGTTTGTGCCGCCAGTGCAAACCGGCTTTAGTCAGCCAGCCCAGCTTGGCCTTGGGGTGTTGGTTGGGAGGGTGGTTGCTCTGGGTTATGCTTATAACCCCACGGTGTATCAGTTGGGGCGGCTGTTCGCCCGCGCTCAATTTTTTGCTCAATCATGCCTCCAAACTGCAAATCAAGCGCACGCAATGAGCTTTTACTCCAAACCATTGACTTGGATGCCCCGCGCGAGAAACTAAGCGAGCTAGGCTTGTCAGCGCGTGGCTCTAAAGAAAAACTAATTGGAACGGCTCCTAGTGCACCTGAGCGACCAGACAGACGACGAGCGGCCCAGTGGGCGACAGACGGCCGAGATTTCAAGCATTGTTGCTGGAGCAGACTGACACAGCGAAGTGCAGACACGCTCTCCTACGGTGGTGGCGCACGCAAGGCCAGGTGCAGCGGGCGATCTCGACCTGGAGATTTGCGAAGCCGAGAAGAGGATTCGTCTGCTCACACTGCGCAAACAAGAAGCTGCTCTGGAGGCCGAATTGAAGATCAGTGCTGCTGTACAGCCCGGTGAGTTGTTTAAAGCAGTTGTTGACCCTTCATGTGTAGCTAGTGAAACTAGTAGTTGCACTAAGGACGGCATGGCGTGCACCAAGTCCTACTGCGTGATTGATTTCATCAGCCAAAGAAAATTGAGACAGTTTGGTGTACCGGAAGGACAGAACAAGCCCAGCAAGACAAGCCTAAAGCAGAAAGATCGGCGACCTCTTTGACCTCGGATTCGAGCGTTCTCAAATTATGCGTCTGGATGATGAGTGTCGGCTTGGCCAGACCAGCCCTACTCAGAGGCAATCGCATAGCTCTGATGTTACCCTCGCAGCTTCGTACCTGATGGCACCACCGCGGCAGAACCCGTCGACGAAAACAAACCGCCCAACTCGGCGCCCGGCCGTCTGCTTTGATTTCAACAAAACCTCCGGCTGTGCGAGGGCAAACTGCCGGTACGCCCATCACTGCCGTAGATGTGGCGGCCAGCATTCTGAGACGCTCGGTCACAAGGAGGAAGCAGCGCGGGATATCTGACTCCCTGATGACTATTTTATCCCCAAAGTTTTAGCGTCTGACCTCGATTGTGCTGCGTGGACGGAAGAGATCAGCGGTGTTGATTTGCCGGTGGAAAAGAAGCAGTTCATTTTGGCTGGCATGTCTAAAGGCTTTCGGGTCGCGAGTTTCAATTCTCCGCTGACTGAGCAGGTCGAGGTCGGCAATTACAGCTCTGTTTCTCAAATGCACTCTGCTTGCCAACGTCAGATTGAGCGCGAGATCTCTCTCGGGCGCTACAAAGTCGTACCTTCGTCGCAAAAACCGCTGATAGTGTCCTCGGAGCTGTGCAGAAGTCTGACGGCATATCTGTTAGGCTCATTCGTAACTGCAGTCGGCCAATCGGAAAATCTTTGAATGATCATTTTACGCAAGACGGGAAGTTGCGGTTTGCAAGAGCGCAGGACTTCGCTAGGCACCGGCACCCGGGCGACTTTATGTGCAAAGTTGACCTCCGGGAAGCGTACTGGTCATGCGGCCTCCATCCTAGTGAGTCCGCTTACGAGAATCAAATTTCGGCCTGACGGACAGCATTCGGATGTCTACATGGTCGACACCCGCCTTCCATTCGGTGAAGCCGCGTCGGTTAAGTGTTTTTATGAGCTCAACAACGCCATTAAACTGATGATGATCAAGCGCGGCTTTGTTACACTGTGGCATGTCTGGATGACTTCGCCTTTTGTGGCTCATTGGAGCATTGCAAGCAATTCTTCGCTCAGCTGCCCGCTCTGCTTCAGAGACTCGGCTTCACAGTCAACTGGGACAAGTGCGTCGGCCCAACCCAGCGTATGAATTTTCTAGGCATAGAATTCGACTCTGTGACCGGTGCGATGGGATTACCAGCCGAGAAGGTCGCGCAGATTTTGCTTACCATCAACCTCGTCTCATCTAGAGCATGTGTTTCCAAGCGGTGCCTCCGGCAACTGATTGGCAAGCTGAATTGGGTAGCTCAGGTCCTTCGGCATGGGAGATCTTTCCTGCATGATCTGAACAAGCACAGCAATCGGCAAGCACACCGTTACCACCGGACTCGCGCGCATCGATGATGGACTGCGCGCTCAGCTGAACTGGAGGACGGCTGCACTGCGTACGGCTCAGTGGCGCCAGCTTTGGCCGAACCCCTTTAATTTGGTGGTAATAGAATCTGACTCCTGCAAGAAGGGTGCTGCGGCCGTGATCCGTTCTTCCGATGGCTGGACGGACTGGCGCTACATCAGCTGGGAGCATGCAGGACATTGGCAGAGAGTTTGTCGACTTTTCCATCAACTAAAAGGAGGCTATCATCCCGTTGATAGCTATCCTCTTGTTCAGAGAGAAGCTGAAGAATTGCAAGTTGGCTATTTACTGCGATAAGTGGTCGGACTGCTGCATGATCAACAATGGCGTTGCCAATGGCGTTGGGTCTAGGGGCTGCTGCAGACTGTCCTTGCTGTGTTTGCAAAATGATATTTGGTGCCAGGCCGTGCACATCCCTGGGCAGTTCTCGCTTCGCGTTTGCATGATAGTAGGCAATTAGGAGTAGTCAATTTTCTCATGCGTTTCTATGGCACAACTCAGATTGATGCCGAAGAGTTCGTTTCCCATGCTGTCAGCCCCTCTTCTCTCCTTTTCAGGTCGCCCGGCTGCACCAGGGCTTCTGAGCGCGCGCGCCATCCAGCTTCTGAGCACTTCCTTCGCCCTTTGGTCGCGCGCCGTGATCAGCTCGCAGATTCGATCGTGGCTTCTGCACTGCGAGACACTTGGCCGCGACCCGCTGCGGTGTTGCGAGGCAACATTTCTAAACTATCTGGCAGGGCTCACCGAGTCGCGTCTTAAGAGCTTCGGCAGCCTAAAATGTCACGCTAGCGCCTTGTCTCTCTGGTTCCGTCTGAATAGCAGCATCGACCTTACCAAGGGAGATGCAGTGCAGCATCTGCTACGGGGTGTCAAACGCGAGCTCGGCCTTCAGCCAAGCCAGAAGCTTCCTCTGTCTCCGGACGATCTTCTGGCAATCCGAGATCATTAGAGTACATTGAGCGGCATCGGAGCAGCCTGTTGGGCTCTTACTCTTTGCGCCTGGTGGGATATGCTGAGGAAGTCAAGCTTGCTGCCTCGCTTCCCCGGTGGCAAACCGGCAGTGCTACTATGCGACCTGCAGCATCACCAAGCAGGGCTCGTGCTGCGCCTAGGCTACGGCAAGACGATCCAGTTTAAGGAGCGCTGGCACAGTGTGCTGCTACCTAAGCTTCACCCGGGACATCCGCTCTGTCCGGTGGCAGCGATCCGGCTGCATGTCCGCCTCAATCGCTTGTCTGGACCTGACCAGCTTCTTTGGTCCAGCAGCTAAGGTGGCAGAGTGTCGCCACTGGTTGCTAGGCAGTTTGACGTCATCCTGGCTCGCGCGCTGCGAGGCGCGGTTTGCGACTCCTCGCGCTACTTTGCTCACAGCCTACGCAGTGGAGGCGCTACTTGGGCCGCTCGCTTTGGTCTATCGGTTCAGGAAGTGCTTCCGTGATTGGTGCAGTGATGCGGTGCAGCGCTACCTACCCCGGTACACCTCGTGTCCCCTTGTTCCTTGCTGGGCGCAGCGGACTAATGTACGGGTTTGTGCCGCCAGTGCAAACCGGCTTTAGTCAGCCAGCCCAGCTTGGCCTTGGGTGGGTGTTGGTTGGGAGGGTGGTTGCTCTGGGTTATGCTTATAACCCCACGTTGTATCAGTTGGGAGGCTGTTCGCCCGAGCTCAATTTTTTTGCATTGTTGCTCATGCTCTTATTCAAAATTAATTGGTTAAAAATTTTCCTGTATGATTTTTTATCAACATCTCAGTCCAGTTTTAATGAAATATTTGAAATATACATGTACTCGTAGTGTCGCTATTCCAGCAATTCTCTCACCGGTTGGGCCAGTTTTGACGTCTCCTTCTGCCACACCCTCGTGTCCCCTTGTTCCTTTCTGAGCGAAGCGGACTACTTGCACTTTATGTCTAGACTATGATATTATAAAAAATATAGATATCACGATTTTCAAGACATTATTTTCCTATTGAGGAATTCAGTTACAGAGCATGATGCAACTCTCACAATGCCTGCAATTTCAAACATCAAGTCTAGTTGTGGCTTTAATTTTTGCTCTTTTTGTCTATGCTGGCCTTAGTGCCCTAAAATTCTATAAGAGTTGCATCACGCTCTATATGAGTTAAGTACGCTATTTTCCGGACACTATTAATTTGTGCCTCGAGCCATCGGCTCTCGGGACACTACGAGTAAAAAATAGAAGATAAAGATAAAGCATGCTTTATATATTCTTGCATATATTCAATTTTCCCGGAAAACGTATGTTTTTTTAGCTAATTTTAGCTTTCTAAAAGTCCGTTGAATCTTGTATATACAACATATAGGTACGACGTCCAAGACATTATTTCCACTCTCCTGGAGCTTATTTGGTAATATTCCATATTATCCCGGAAATTGTTAATCCTATTATATAATCGTAAATTCTACAGTACTATCTGAAAATGTTTTGCGGCGCCAAAACAGAGCAATGCAGGCACACGAAATGAAGGAACATAGGCTAACTGTTTGTTGCGCACCCTCCCTGAAACAAAAATCAAGTCCTATGAACCATGAATACCCTATTGCGTATTCCATAGTCACCTTGGAGCCACCCGTTGAAAGTGCCGACATCGTCTGGATGATGAACGACGGCTTTAGAGCCTAATTGAGAATACCTATAAGCAGTTGAGGCTTGCCCACACTGTCGAAGTTAGATCAGGGACATCAGAGAAAGTCGCAATAGGGTGTTCACTGTCCATAGTGATGAACGAAGTCATAGCTGATGTAGTCTCTTGTCATCGATGTGCTGATGAATTCAGAGACTTAGCACTGTGGCGCAGTGCTGATTAACGCACAGGGGTGTACTGAATATACTAGTGCTTATGGAAAAAATCCCACCTTCTGGTAGACGTGTTGAATATCTCGACGGTCTGGAGGGCCGGCGAATTTATTCTTGTTTGAGAAGGTGAACAAAAAAAGTAAGCCGGTGCTCTTGAATTTTGTGTGCCTGTGTTTTGCCTCGTTCTGGCGCAGCAAAAGAAATTATCAGGGTGGGTTCTCCTCCCTCTCGGTGGTTGGAAGGGTGAAAAAATGGCTTGGTATTCCAAACGTTGCATCAAGAGTGCATGCTACTTTAAACATGTTTTTACAGATTGTTTTACTTTAACAATATGACAGTGTGATCTATGTTCTTGTTACACAAAAGTCTATGGTTTTGCCCTTAGATCCTAATGTAAATTATAGATTGATCCCAAGTCTTGATCATAACTTTAGCTCTTCCCTTCTTCACTCGTATGACTGTAAAGATAATGATATTTTAATATCCAATCACATATACTAAATCGTTTCTAAATTCACACTAGAAACGACAGACGCAATTATCACAAACAAAATAAAACTGTAAGAACTTCAACAAATATAAACACAAACGAGCAAGGAAATATCACTCACTTCACCAATGTAATATGGATGGCCATTTGGACAAACTGAAATTGAATTGGACAAATGATTAAGTTGAATAGTTCTTTTATAAAACTGGCTATCATTGTAAGATTTTATATGTATGTTAAATTAAGATAGTTTTAAAGAGTCTGAAATGACTTTGAGTAGCTAAAATTAATTAATATTCGTATTTAACTACTAAACCTTTTCTCGTCCAATTTCAACAAAAAAACATTTCTTTTTAGATGAGACGATATTCTTTTTAGACTCTCTGGTTTGGAGCACAGCTCCAAGCATTCAAATTAGACAAACTCAAATTCTTTTTAGCCAGTAAATATTCAGTTTAGACACATACTTTAATTTTGGCTTCGGTCTATGGTTATAAGTTACTGCTTGCAAACAAATTGTCATTCAATTTAGACAAGCAACATTCTATTTCGTCACAAGGAAAGGGCCGGACTGGCTAAAAATGTGTACGAACCTAAAAACCTGTCGCTTCTTTCAAATCACCATGTCGTCTTTTACTGTTTTTTTATTTAAAACCAAATGAAAGAGAGAGAGACAGAGATAAAGAGACAGATATGCAGAACAAGAGAGCAAGAGTGAGAGAGAATAAGACAGACAGACAGACTGCGCGTCAAACATAGCGTATGTTCTGCCCCCCTTTGATCGCTTTTCTCTTCTTCCCGATCGGACGATGGAATATGCCGTAGTTCTTTTGATTCCCATCCTCTCCGCTAAGTAAACAAAATCCTCACCAGTCTCGTGGGCATCCAGAAGTCGTGCTCGATCTTCGTTGGATATTCTCCTATAGGGCCCTCGTCGGTCTTGTTCTTCTTCAACCCCTTCTTCTACATCACCGAGCTCTTCTTCGTCTTCTCGAATTTCTTCGATAATCCCATCTTCATCTTCTACATGTACCAAAGCGGCCATCTTTTTCTTATAAAATGTGCGAAGTAGATTTTTTAGTGTGTACTTTTAAAAGTTATCGTTGGAAAAGTTAGAAAAGGAAGAGTGAGCCTGTGCTTGGTGTCTAAAATGAATGTTGGCTGTTTAAATTGAATGTGCCAACACCCCCATATGACACTTTTAACCACAGACGTTTTATTCCCGCACAAGTATGTGTCTAAACTGAATATTCACTGGCTAAAAATAATTTGAGTTTGTATAATTTGAATGCTTGGAACTGTGCTCCAAACCATAGAGTGTCTAAATCGAATATCGTCTTGTCTAAAAAGAACTGTTGTTTTGTTGAAATTGAACGAGAAAAAAGTGTACCTATGATGATAAAATAAATTATTTTTTAGCCATGGACGCCCCAGAGGTTGGGCTGCCGTGCTTTTCAACCTCATTTGAAGGAGGTTGAAAACGTTGTACACGTATACTACATGTACAGTTTCGTCTATTTATCCAACTCAGGCTTTGCTCCAGAACATGGAGGATGGAGTATTCGCCTGTAGAGGGTCTATGGTCAAAGCTCAGAAACGCCTTGGGATTTAGCTACCCATTAAGAATTCTATTAGCTGGAAAACTCTACAAATATCTCTCTCGCTCGTTCATGGCAGACACATCTTTTAGGATTTGCTCATGAAATTTATATGCCCGACTGTAGATTATTCCTGGGGGGAGTATTTGGGGGAGTAACCAATGTTTAAACAGTTTTACAGTTTCAAAATGGTGAGTCGAAGCTGATCGAGATTAGAGCAACAGACCTGAACTGATATGCTAGCATAAACGGTGGAATCAGGCATGTGCTCGTAAACTTACCGTAGGCGCCAAGGCGTTCATTTAGCCTCACCGCATTAAAAGCCTCAAACAGCTCATCGTGAGGCATTGCTGGGAGGTACCAATCACAGCGGTGCTTTGCCAGTTGCGACAGAAATTCTGTGAAGTCAGACTTGCCCTTAGACGTCAGCAAACAAAAGTAGAAATGGATAAGCAGAGACTTTGTCTGATGTCCTTCGAATGAGTTCAGTTCGACCGCCCTTAGCTCCTTGGCCAGCTCCTTAAACGTTCAAGGCAGTTTCAGGGTCTAAATATGGAGTCTGCAAACTATTTTAAGTTAGAGTCAGACATAGAATCTAGTGCGACTGTGGTCCAGAGAGAGGAGAGAGCAGTGTGGAGAGGAGGGGAGAGAGGAGAGAGAGGAGAGGGGAGAGAGAAGAGAGGGAACAGGAGGGGAGAGCATGATACCAGACCGCAGACCTAAGTTCATGGATGAGACTAAGACCTATAGCAAATGCTAATGAAACTGATCTGGCTTGCTTTTGGGCTTTTACAAAAACTCTTTTTGTTGCAGATAATTGTGCAATTTTTCATGCCGAGTTCTGGATTAGCTACAGATACATGTACTCGTACATGCATCAATGATCAACTAAAACAAAAGCCTTCCAATTTATTATACTTCGGTCGTCACTACCAAGACTGTAGTAAGAACTTGCATTGCCTGTGTCAGAAAAGTTATAACTAAGCCGATCAAGTCGAGAATCCACATTCGCTGCGGCTTGATCGGCTAAATTATCAACTTAACTGATAAAATCAATCCTCAAATGCTAAAATCTGCTGTCAGTAACCTTTGAAAAGGATGTTTCTGGGTAACTAAAAGATACGTATCAATCCTACCTTTGTTTCTGGCTTCATCAAGGTCTCGATGCTGTCAAGGCAGTGTTGCAGCTGATTTCGGTTCACTTCCATAGGGGCGTGGTGTATTAGATTTTCCCAGTTGACGGCAGCCAATGCAATAACGCAGTTTTCTTGGTCGAAGTCTCCTGGTTTCTGTGACGAATATAAATAAAGGAATAGTTTTTGTTTAGAAACAATAGCACCACAATATTGCTATTGAATGATATAGGTCCTATATTGATAATGTATATAATAGCTATTATTAATTTATGGATACAAAAATTCTAGTGTATAGCCCTCTGCACATGAAATACGTTTTCAGAAAACATTTTACCTGTGCATCCTTGTCGCCAGATAGATAAGAGCGCCATAGAAAGCGTTTTACTTCTCTGTATTCCTCCGAGTGGCTCTGCAGTAAGTCGGGCATCGGCGGTGGGCCTTGGTTTGGGTCAAGTTCAGTAGCGAAAACATCCGACAAAAATTCGTCAGTTTGCAGGCGCTCAAGCGTAGCGCAGGTGCCTCCAGCCATGCTCAGACTGCGGAGGAAGAAAATCCTGCTCCAGTCATGGGTTTTTAAGATGTCTGATACTTGTTGGTAAAGATCTATGCCTGAAATATTTATTTCAATAGAGACAACTGGTGATTCTTTTGGAAGCCGAACAATTGATGCTGCAAAATTTGAAAGAAATATTCTGTGATCAACAACTCTGTGCAGAAACTCGGTATCTAAACATTCGACAGTCGTAGGGAGCTCTGAAAACTTCAAAAACGAGCCTCTCAGCCTGCTCTCTTCATCATTTTTAGCGGATTTAAAGTAAGCCAAATCCTCCAGACAGTTGAGAATGACAAGTTCTAACTCTTGCTGACTTTCCGTTCCCATGGCATTCGCTGCCTCCTTAATGTGCTGCGATAGTTGGTTAACGACTTCATCGTAGTTAAATTTCAAGAGTTGCTGCAGAATAAATGATCTGAACACGGGAGACGGGTCACGGTCATCAGAGAAGAAGCCAAACACGGTGGCCTCAGACGAGTTTCTTGTCACGTATGTCAGCAGATGCCTGCACAGTTCCTCGTCTGGAATCTCCAGATGAGGTTCTTCTGGGCTGTTTCCTGCTGGAACGTCAGTCTTGAAGCACAGCTGGGACACAAGTTCTAGCATGAAAAAATTGCATCTGGCTTTAAATTTGTCGAGAGCTTCGGGCCTAGCAGAGTTGATTGCTGCTGGGTCAAACTCCTGCTTGCACTTTGGACACTTGCTCGTACCATCGTCATCTCCATCCGACTTTGGTAGACAATCTCCACAGATTCGGTCATTGCAAGGAAGAAGCGTCAGTCGATCATTTCGTTTTTCACACTTTGAGCAGGTTGAAGTTCTAAAAGGTTGCCATTTCAGTTTAGACTCGATGGAAGTATCTAAATAGCTTGTTAAAATACTGTAGATGTAGATGTTATATAAGAAATTCCCTAGTCACAGAAGACATACATGAAGGGAACAAGCTGACCTTACATAAGATTAGAATTTAATAACTTCAAATATTCTCAATAAACTAAGGGAGAATGCATTTCTCAGTTCCGAAGCGTTCGCTAATACTGACGGGTAGCTGAGTAATTTTACCTTTTATCTACAATTGTGATGATGAAAATAACAAAGCAAAGAATACTATGAAGGTTTAAATTGATCCCAGCACAGCTTGTTGTTACTAAACTAAATCTGCGACATCGTTTGCTTACCCGGATATTTTTTCTGTCAAATTCTTGTTCGCATCCTCCAAAAAGTTTTCGACCAATCGAATTCCACCAGACTTCTTGAAGCTCAAGTCCGGGTTTTTTAGGAGGGACTGAAAGTTAAATTCGTGGCCATGTATATATCGTTTACGTATAGCAAGTATATTGATACCAAATAAATAACATTATAATATTAATACAAGTAATTCCACCAAATATAATATAATTCAGTATAACCTACACAAAGCATTTTCAGGGGTATATTTTGCATCATAGAACTTACATTCCAGAGTCGAATCGGCTTAATTGATGATTCATTTAGTTTTTCTTTGTCAAAAGGTGCTGAAACATTCTTGAGGAACAGAACAACACAAATAACCTTGTCCCATCGCTGAGCCATATCGCCTTTTCTGTGCCTATGCAGCAGTCTGGAGATTATTGCCTGTGACTTTTCAAACAGGTCAATCCACTCGCTACGTCCCATTGCTGTGTTTAGAGACAGTTTCTTCTGTTCAAATATCTCGATGAAGGCGCAGAATGTTGCCTAAAATGAAACTTGTCATTATAGATAGTCAAATAAGTACACTATGAAAGTAAATTCCTAAACTACTTTATCAATGCGATACTAAAGCGTTACAAGTATACGAGCTACAAGCAAACGAACAAACAAATCTTAGAAGTTTAGCTAGTACATGTAATAGGCGGAAGAAGCCCTACCTCTGCTAGATCTCGTAGATGATTGACTGGTGGCAGCTTGCCGACCAACCCGTGTGTCTTTTTTGCGAGTTTGATAAACAAGTCAATCTGACTCTTGAATTCCACTGCTGTCCCAATGCTTGCACGAATCGCTGATAAAAGTGTGTCACCTAACCGATCACTGATGGTCGCTATTAGAATTTTCTGCAACACAATAGCTTCACTTTCCGCGATAGATTGGAACTTTATATGCAAGAGGTCATGACAGAAGCTTTCAATAAGCTCTCTGCTGACACCCCGACTGGCGAGAACTTTTTGGAGAGCTGAGTCTTCAATTCCTTGCATGTACTGGGGACCAGCCGAACGCTTTGTGTCCTCAAAGCTTTCCAAGTGACTCAAAACGGCCCACGAAAATGGAAATTTGCTGGAAAAGTGATGGCCATCAGAAGCAGAGCTGAACACTTCGACTCTGTTGACCTCCAGCTGCTCCTTCATCAGCTGATCAGTTGCATCGTCGAAAGCTGATGCTGGCTCGAGAAGTTGCAGCCAAAGATCTCTCGTATCCGAACACACATAGTTCTCCAGATTGCTGTCCTTGTCAAGGAACGCCAAAAGACAGGCAAAGGCTGGCGCGACCTTCTGTTTCAGGATTCGCCATATGCTCTCTCTGAAAAATGAAACAAAACGGGATAAAAAGCTCTCTTAATAACTTGCTTTACTTAATTAAGAAAGAATGCAAGCTCAGTAACACATGAGCTACGAGATAGATAGCATTATTATGACTAGGTAGCATTCTAGAACACGTGGAACATATTTTATTGTAGATATTCTAGAAACAAAGCGTAATCCTAGAATTTTATGCATCCTAAACGAAACGGCAAACCGGCTTAGTGCCCGGGCAGGGGCTTTAATTGTCTGCGGGGCCAGATGTACGTTACTGGATGATCTTGGCTTTTTCTTGATAGGAGATGAAAGTGTGGGTTTTAGAGTTTTTGATAGTGCTGATTTCAAACTTGCAACCAACTCGGTTTTTTATCTACGAGCTAGCTTACATGTGTACCTATGTAGCTCAAAACCAACCCTGGGACAGGGAAATGTAGTGAAATAAACAAAGGATTAATTTAATAACAATCTACCGCCGCGGCCTAACTAAGTAAATTTTTCATCAAAATGTTTCATTAGACAAGTTTCTTAACATTCAACTTGTTATTGTGAAATCAGCTTTGACAAAAACTCCAAAGCAGCATATTTTAATCCTATACCAGAATACAAAACTAGTAAGAAGTTAATAAAAAAACTTATTAAATAGATAGTACGAAATATTTGACACGAAGTAGTTAAAACGCTTACGGAATAAAAACTGCCATACCAGGGACAAACATTTCTATAAAACGTTTTCGTATACTACATTGAAATGCATAGCGAAAAATCAAGGGGTACTGTACAGGTCGAACTAGTAATAGGAAGTATTTTACTAGCCTAATCTTCAAGAAGTCTCTTCGTGGTTTGCGTAATTGTGTAATCTATTTTTATTAATAGTATTGTAAAAGGAAACTTACATCAATGTCCCAGCCTCTAAAACATTTTTACTAGAAGCAGCAATTTTGGTGAGCCATGCTTTCGGTTCATATTTGTACGAATTTTGTTGACTTTTCTCTTTCTTCTGCAAAGCCATTTGCAAAAATGGCTCAATTTTACGCAGAAACTCAGAATCTGGAAAACATTGGAGTGTAAATAAATTTTAAGGAAATAAATTTTGTCTAAGACATCAGTCAAACCTACCATCTAATGCCGAGATTAAACAGTCTTGTCTGTGCATCGGCCGTGCTTCATCTCCACTTCTGTCGTTAAGAAGGCTAAGAGCAGTGAAAAGCGTATCCTTTAACAGGAGTTTTGTATTTGCCGGCTTGCGCAACTCCCAATGCAATATATTCTCGCCATCATTAGCCAAAGTGTCAGCCTCCTCGCTAGACGATGGGAATAGTTTGTTCAGAGACTCCAGCTCATTTAGCAGGCGCACATTTAAGCGACTTGGTTGCAGAAGCTGCTCAATGTGCACACAGTGCCAGAGACCACAGTCGTACCCAGAGAAAGAGTTGTTCAGACTTCTCACGAGTTTTATAATCAGAATGATTTTGCGTGAACCGGCGCAGTCTGTATTCTGCCTGATCTCCTCTTCAATTAGGTGCTTCACACAGTAGATCAAATCCTGATAGCCAGTACCGACACCTTCGTACTGCAAAATGAGTGTCTCATTCGACTCTCTACTGTTCTTTAGGATTTCAATGAACTGTGATTCAGTCTCGCACACGTTCAGGTTTCTGTGCGCTACTCGTCCAAGCTTTGAAATCGAGGCTGGCAGCTGATTTAACTCTTCAGTATTGAGGAGTCTGTCAAATGTGGTGATCTGCAGAAGGGGTGTTTGAAAATTATGCACTTCAAGAAACGATTGGAGGCACCCAAGACCACAGATTTTGAAGTATTGCTGAAGTAAACGCCTTCTTTCGTTATCGTCATTCACTCTCAACAAGCTGTCGGGAGTAGCAACGGCAAGAATTCGGCTTTGCAAGGAACTCTCTGAAGCATCCACCTCCAAGGACAGGGAAGGAATCATGTCTTCGTGAAATCCGACAAACACACCAGCAAGTTTTTCTCCCTGGCTAAAGCCTTCAGCCCATGCCCGCTGTTTGGCGCAAAACTCTTGCTTCTGGCGGTCCATCAATGCCTGCGAGGTCAGCTTGTGCTTCTCCAAACGATTAATTAACGGAATGGGAAACTTCTCATTCACAGTGCGATCGTCAGCAACAACGATGATTCGAAAGTTTGCATTTACCCTGCTCTTAAGCCTGTGGGTTCCTAAGCCAAGATCGACAAACCTGTTGCCACTGCACTCCTCATAGCATAGGTTAAGCACATCGTAGAGTGACTCATAAAGCGCCTCTAGGTTCATAAGAACGATTGTGCTTCCGCGCTCCATACAGATCTTTATCCGGTTTATTGTCTTGCATACCGTTGTGTACTCTTGATCTTTTGGAAAGCTGCTGCCAAAAATTATCTTCAGCTCAACGTTGCTAAGAAGCTGCTTCAGCAGCTTGACTCCAGAGTAGTTCTCTGCTATGAGAAGCAGGTACCGCTGATCAGGACCCGTGGAATGCAATGCATCACTTAGTGGAGAGTAGTCATTGAGGTCTGCCTGAATTGATCCATTTGTTGAACAGTAAAAATTCACAGGATCGAACTTGTCCAGACCACTAAAGTTTCGTAACAATGCTTTAGCGACATGGTTGTCGCCGATGACTTTTCTCGCCTTGGATTCTTTGAGCAGATGCTTCAGTAGGCTGAAATAGTCTCGGAGCCCGAAAAACTCTCGCTCAATGTTTGGTCCGCAAAATATCTTCAGATAGAATTTTGTCAGGGGTTCCACGTACTTACCAATGGGCTCCACTCGTTCTTTGCAGATTCCTTTGGCGGTTTCAATAAGATCTTCATGAGTGGGAACATCCCGCAGCAAATACAATCCTCTGTTCATTTTTGCCGGGTCTAGAGCCCAATTAGATATGCCAACGAATCCCACTTTACGGCATAGTCTCTGTGAAGCACTGTCGCCTGCTTTGCTGGATTCAGAGCTTACAGGAATGCCGTCTTCTAGTAATGGATGCAGCACTTTTAGTGGCATTTTTGGTGAGTCTTCCGCCAAACCAATCTCGTCTAGAACTACCACAGGAACAAACTCAGAGTCTTTGAAGTTTTTCTGTTTGTGCGCACACTCAGAAAATACCTTGATAATGTCTTCCGAAGTAGACCAAGGAGAGCACTGAAAAGACACTATGTCCGTGCTGGGTAACTTTCTGAATTCTTTTCCTGATGAATTTGAACCAAGCATATTGCTTCTGACAATTGCTTTAGAAATTGATTTTGAGCTTCCAGGTTTTCCCACGAGAAACAATGGAATTCGAAGCGAGATGCTTATAGCCATCATAAAAACATTTTCTCTCAGGGCGTCGTTCACTGCCAATGTGCTTGGTAATCGAATGTCATGAATAAGCGTTCCTTGAAATTGCTTGATCATTGAAGTAAGCTCAATGGGACTTTTCACAATCTGTAGAGCTTTGAAAACGTCTTTTAAAAATGGGTCGTTCTGATCTCGAGGCAAGCGACTAAGATAGCAAATAGAAACAGATATAATGACAGAAATGTCGAATCTTGAGAGCGAACTGTCGCCTGAGCATTTTTCTTGATAATTACGAATGAGGTTTCCGCATAGAATCCAGTGAAACAATTGTATTTCCCGCTCCACCTCTCGTAGTGAAACGTATTTCGTTTCATCATTCATCTGTCGCATGAATTTCTGCGCAGCCGAAATCACAGTCGTTAATTTCTGCTTCTCGACGTCATTAATCATTTCTAGACGCGAGCTAACCATGCGCTCGATGTATTTTTCCTCTGCTTCTTCAGAGAGATTTCCGAAGTCCCAGAGAACGCAAGTAAGCGACAGGGGCAGCGGCTTTACTCTGTAAACAAGGTGGCGCATAGGAATGTCTCCGAATTTGTCTTGGGTTTCTTCCTTTCTCACCCGGTAACCGAGGCCGCTGTTCTCCAGTCTGTCGATTGTCGATTTGGGATGCTTGCGGTACGGGTTGCAGGCAGCTACACAACGCAGACCGCTCTCGAAATTGATTTTCCTGCCGTTAATCCTGCCATCGAGCATGATCTCCTTTATAAGACCGACAAAACTGGTTGTGTTAACCTCGTCGAAAAACAGAATGGTATAAGGAGATCTCTGGCCAATTGGCTTTTCATAGTTTTCCTCAGAAAGCTTTTCTGCATCACTGACTGCTTCTTCAATATCCTCCAGAGTAACTCCGCCATGAACTTTCAGCACGCGCATATTGTCAGGACGAAGGGCTTTAGACTCGAATTTGGGCAGGATAATTCGTGCAAGAAACTCGACAAGCTTCGTTTTTCCGCACCCAGTTTCCCCCATCAAAACAACGGGGATTTTGCTTCTAAAGCGCATATAAATTGCAAGTATTTTCTTGACGTTGTCCATCGTGAGCTCATAAGATTTATCGGGATCCTGAAAGTCACTTGACTCGGCGAAGCCAAATACCATTCTCATCCTTGAAATCTTCTCTGCCCTACTTAAATCATCAAACTTCTCATTGATTGGAACTTGTTGTGCTACCAGTCCATCGCGCAACTGTCTTTTGATCATTTCTTTCTGCAGAACTTGGCCCGTATTGCTATCAACCAGATTTCCTTGCTTGTCAATTGTGAATCCAAAAAACGTGAATGACTGACCATCCTCATTAAACAAGAGATATGGATGCGGCTCTTGCTCCCAGTGGCGCCTGAGCTGAAATGCTGACACGCTTTCTTCCTTATCAGCTCCAGAAGCGCCACTTTCGTCGGAGCAGTCAATTGATCGAGTAGAAAAGTCCTTTGACATCAGCAGCAGCAGTCTCAGAACAAAGTCTTTGAAGCCAGGCAAGTCTCGCTCTACAAGAGCACTGCAGAATATTGACTTCTTCATGTCGTTGAATTGGGTTTGATAGAAGCGAGAAAAATTAATTAATTCTAACCACGACGGGTCATTAACACCGCAGTGTGAGATCAGTGAGCGCAAAACACTCGAAGCTCCGGCAGATGACATAGAGGATGCAATTTCTTTGTACTGATCGATTCTTTTTGTATACAAAATCAGTTCTTTTGGAACAAATGTTTTTAAACTGTTTGCTTCCTCCAAGAACTGCGCTGGTGTGAGACAGTTGACTCTGGGAAGCAAATTAAGTACCTGAAAACGTGACGCCACTTGCTTGTTCTCGGAATGCTCTAGCAGATACAAGTCATTTGGCCTCCTTCTCCATACAAATCCATTAGAGTTTACAATGGCACCGAAGATTGCTAGCTGTGTGATACAGCTGTCAAATCCAGTCTGTACTTCTCTGGCGATGTCCAGGTGAAAAACAACTGGTGAATCCTCGTTACCGCTGTTCAAAAAGAACTGATACACTTCGTCAGCACTTAGATGCGCGCCACTGCAGCAGAATACCAACGGCTTGGGACAGCCTCTCCATACCGAAATGTTTTCACAGAGCAACGACTTTCCCATGCCGGAACGATCTGAGGAAATCCACAGAAATTTGCTGTTCTGCATATTCTCGGCATCTGCAAGGAAGCCTTCCACAAACTTCTGCAGCTCATCCTCTTTTAAAGACTGAGTTGAAAATTCTTGGGCGTATGAGCTAAGGCAGTTGCAGAAAGGAAACTGTTTTTTCCTTTCTAGGCCAAAAATCACAAAAAGATGAGATTGGATCCTTCCATTTACTCTGTTCATGAGTCTGTTGAACTGTTCCTCCGCCACAACAGACAGATAGTTTGGAAGCTTGTCTGCATTGATAATGATGTACAAGGATTTAGGATTTGGGTCCAGGATTGCTCGATGCAAAAACACAATAAGGTCTTCCTCTGCAGTGTGCTCGCTGCAGCAAAGAACTTCCTCCATTTGTGGCAACCTACTGAATGCCTCTTTGAACAGATGAACTGCCGCCAACAGATGCTTTTCAGACTGCAGACTTAAGGACACTGGCTTTCCTGTTTGGAATGCTTTCCCAAATTCATCATTTAGCTTCTGTTTGCTACTTCTGTTGTTCTCTAGAGATGCGAGAGTCGAAAGAAACAGATTTACATCATAGAAACTGAGAAAGTCGCTGTGTGAGGAATGGATATTGTGCAAGTATATTTTCCAGAGCTTCCTGAAAGCCTCGTGAGCCGGCAGATTGCCTATCTGCGCAGCATTCAGATCCTGGTCTGCAGTTTTCCAGTTGCTCTCTGCCTGTTCTTTTGCCTGGGAAATGAAATCTTTCTCAACCTTCCCTGCCAAGTCCGTGGCCTGTTCTATCAGTTCGTCAATGTTCTTTGCGGCTACTTCTGGGTTACGAAACAGAATCTGGACAGTCTGATCAATCGTTTTTTCATCGTACCCGTCATTTGTCAGGGCGCTTTGAATTTTTTGTATTGAGCTTTCATCTTGTACTGAGCCCGCTGAGCCTTTGGCTCGCTCAGTGATCACACGAGCTACCGACTTATTCACTACAGACTCATCACAGTTAGGAAAGATAAAATCCAGTAGGTGCGCCGTTCGACTATCCAGACTTTCGATTCCTTTTGCTGACGAAAAAATCGAAGCCAGAGTTGTTTGCAGAAACTTTATTTGCTGTAGAGAAAAGAAGTTTAAATACGTGTGCTCCATTCTTACTGTTGCAATTAGCTCCAACCACTCGACCAGACAGTCCTTAAAAATGTTTGACAGGGAAGTCAGCCCGTCCTTGATGTCTTCGTATTTGTACTTAATCACCTTGTGTGGATTGCAGTACCGCAGCTCAATGCTTACGTTTGTCTCACTCTCTGGCATAAGCTTGACTTTAATAGCAATGTTCTCACAAAGGACACAGCAGTGCAGTTTAAAAGCTTTATAAGCGTCTACCAACTGGAAGGCGCTCTCCATCAGATTGACGAATCTCTCTAACTGCTGCCTCTGTCCACAGCCTTCACCAGCAAGTAACATCAGCTTTGACTGCAGATTTTTTATGTCTTCCAGATCCCATTGCTTCTTGCCATCTCCTGACGGCATTGTCAGTTTAAACGGCTCGCTGAACTTTACAAGGCATCCAATTTCAATAACTCCGTCAATAAGAATAGCTTCGATTTTCTGAAGAGTAGATTTCTCCACCGATCCTTGGTTTTCTTTCACGTCTTTAAGAAATTGAAGGCGGGCTCTTGTCTCTTTAAGATGCTGCAGGATGTTTGGTTGCTGCTTACTTTTATCCAAAATAGGCATTACAAGCTTTATTACATCTTTCAGACTCGTTGGGTGGGAGGGAGTTCTATAGATAATGCTTGCAAAATCCTTTGCGACGGAAACAAACAGCTGGACTTTTTCCTGCTCACTCTCTCCAGAATCTGCAAGGTAAATCATGGCAAGGTTCAAGAAGCTGTTCAGTTCTTCTTCCTTAAAGTTTTCGCGTACCCAGTTGAAAAACTGGCAGCTTTCGCAAATTTCTTCGATAAAATCTGCCAACATTGGCTCTTTGTAGAGCTTCTCTAATAAGCCGTGCATGGAAGATAAATTTCTTGGACGAATCTCTTTTAGTGGCAGGTCCTCGCTCAGTTGGGTTCTCAGAGTGTTGGCTGTTGAGAATAACTCTTCATCCTGAGTGATTTCAATGCTGAAAGCGTCAGAAAACTCTTTAAGAGCAAAAGCAACTTTGCAAAGCTTTCGCATTTCTTCAGCTGCAGAAAGCTTCTCAATAACGTCAATTCGCTGGCTCTTAATATCGCTGCAGTATTGTAAAAATACAACAATTTCTGCATTAAGATTTTCTCTTCGGTCATCTGACAGCAAGTTTCCCAGTAAACGTCTTGCATCAGCTAATGTAGCATCACCAGTAACTACAGCTGTCACATCCCCGGCCCAAACATCTTCAGCTTTTTTCAGGCACTGTAGAATCTCTTTCAATGAAAGCTTTTTTTCAGAGTCTTTGTACCTGCTTTCAACCAGCCTGTTAAATACTTCCTTAATGGTGCGACTGCCGCGAGATCTTTCCAGAAAGTTTATGGACGAAGACATCAGATCTTCAGCGACAAGGTCTCTAATGAACGGCCTTTGTGGGTTTCTGACTGACTCTTCAGTCAATTCAGCAAGCTGCCTGTTCCTCAACGAATCAACACTCAGCCTTTCTTTAAATTTTTCCATATCAACTGCAAGTAAAGCATAAGGGTGGCTGCTTTGATTTTATTGCATTTCAGTGGCTTTACTAAATGTATTAATTTAGTGTTTTAAAGTGAAATCGAAAGCATAAGAAGCATCATGAATTGAAAAGAGTCAAAACTTGAAATTTTAAATTTTAAATTAGCTATGTCATGATTAAATTGCAGTGATTTTTGCTTCTTCGCCCTTTCCTCTCTCTCCGTCCCCGCGAGTTACATAATACGAGGGTTCATAGCCCCTTCATACTCACTACTTTGCAAGGGACAACTTTGAGCAAGCTTACACTCTAGACAGAGATATGTATCCTATTTAGCGAAACTATTTAGCGCTCAAGGGGAAGAGAATGAGTGTCTATGGTAAATTTTTAGAGAAAGCGACTTCAAATTCGTCTGAGTAAGTGAACTTCGTCAGTGCAAATGCAGCCTGATCAGAAAAAGTGTTTGCTTTGTCCATGGTAAGAAAAGAAGGTGTCTATGGTAAATTTAAGTAAGAAAGTGAGTGAATTTCGTCTCTTGAAAAGTAGCCCAATTTCTTGAAATCTTCATTTCATGCTTTGATTGTTGTCAGAGATGCCTACATGAGAATTTCGTCTGTGGATCGCTCTAGACTCGTGCGATGTTTTCAACAAGGACGAGACTGGAGACAACTCGCAGTTGAACTGGATATCAAGAGGACAACTGCCAGTGACATCATCAGAAGATATACTCAGCAGCAGTGAAAAGTCGCCACTCTATGCGCCAGTGAGCAATTTCCTTTGGACTATTCTGAAATAACAGATGCGAGAAAACTGATTGGGGTAGCTTTAATCCGTCCAACTCTCGCACACCGCTCCCCCACTTCATTCCTCAACTCATGTCTGCCGCGGGGGTAGCTAAGTTGAGTCACTCGCAAAGATTGAGAGACTTTATCTGCACTCTCAAAAGTGGCGACCACAGACGGAATCTTTTGAGATGGCGACTTTTCGATGTTGCTGAGTATATGTTGATGAGGGTAGGATTGATCTTAATGCGCGTGGAGGTGCAGTGAGACCAAAGTTTTCTGAGATGCTCGGGGCGTTGACGAGGTATGTGGAAGAGAAGCCGACTGTGACCCTCAAATAAATTGAGCAAAAGCTTGTTGCAGATTTTCTTGCTCCTCCTGCTGTGAAAATGCAGGCAATCAGTCGTTGGCTTGACGGGACTTTGTCCATTACATTGAAGGATGTATATTCTGATCAGGAATTCTGATCTGATCACGAATTCGAAGTCACTTTCTCTAAAAACTTACCATAGAAACTCATTCTCTTCCCCTTTTAAGCGCTATATAGTTTTGCATACGCTGACGAATTTTAACTCACTTTTGATGAATCCGAAGTTGAAAAGGTATAGTACTGAGCTAACATGGAAAGCCATGAGCCATGCCTTCCAGTTCCAGCTAGGGCCAAAACTGTTCGCAGTTAAAACCAGATTGATTTCTGTTGTCTATGGTTTGTCTGTGTAAAATCTGTCTGTGTAATAAGTCACTTTAAAATACTCGTGATTGGGATAAGCGACTGGAGAATCTGAGGCTGACAAATTGAGAATCGTAAAAGACCGAGACAAAGGCAAAGGCTGCTTCCAAAAGAATTTTTGAATTTGTAGAAACTACGCTTTTGTTATGTATGTTACTTTTGCGGAAACTCTACTTTGACTGGATTTTTCGGTAATAAATCACACGTTATCAAATTTGAACTCACCAAAAGCTGTATCTGTTGATGTCTGAACAAACTCAACAAAGCCGTTTAGTAAAACAATTCTCTCATCTGCTTTTTGTTTAAGCCCATTCAGACGATCGAGCTGGGTTGGCACATCAGTTTTGCTCTTTAGTTGCTTAAACAGAACTTCGAGCTGAGTTTGTGAACTGAGAAGATAGTTAACGGCACCGAAGCGAATGGACGTTAATTCTAATAGACGCCTTGAAATCTCACTGGCTGCAGACTGACAAGAACTTAGGACAGCCATGGCATCGCCAGACATATTCTGCTTGAACTCCTCACGCTCTAAATTAATTTGAAAAAATTAATAAAAGTTTATTATGCTCGGGTGGGTTGGAAATAGTTTACTGGTTTCATTTACGTCCTCTTTGCATTAAGAGTATGAAGAGATACTTAATTCAAAGCAAACGGCACTAATAGCCCGTTATATAAAATTATACTAAATTATACTAATATTACGCTAATACGAGCTACTGTGACAAGTGTCATTGTATTGAAATATTGAAATAACATTCAATTTATAAATGAAAATACCGTATCATATTAATATCGGTATGTTTTGCAGATACTAAATTTAATGTTTAGCTATAAGGTAAACAAGGCATGAAGCCAATTGTGGGATAACTTTTCGCGCTCTAAGCCAACCTTTGTGACTGTACGGAGTTTGCTTACAGCGTGGACTTCATGCACTGGAAACTTTTCTTTCGGAGGAGAGTCGCTTGAGACAGAGCATCATAATATTGTGACAGTGTGATTATTTTGCTCCGTAGGCCTATTTCTTAATACTCCTTTAGTTTGATTTTTTAAGCCCGCCAATGCTTTTTCAATTGTTTTTTAGTTTTTTGTTACGTTTTTTAAGTCTGCGATCCTTAGTTCGTTAATTTAAGAACTAAGTACTAACTTTTACTCGTACTACAAAGTTTTTTAGTACAAACTTTGGAGGTAAGACTAAAGGGTTGGAAGAATCCAGAATTCAGAAAGATACAGTACGAGCGTACGGTGTTGCTCGTCGAAGTTTGTCCGAGAAATTAACTTTATCTTTTAAACAAGCGATCGTGGATCAAATTAATTATAAGGCAATCAACGTCTGAGTGCAAATACATACATTATTCGAGCAAAAACAACTTTGACTATGTAACGCATGAACCCTTGTAACGAAATATTGTAGAGTGTTCTACCTCCCGTTAAAAGTAAAAAGTAGAAATCATAGAGACTACTGTAAGTAGATAAGTGCATGCATGCGCGCTTAAATCTGAAAATGATGCAAGTCGCTATTTATAGCATATGAATCATGTTCCTATTTATAGCGAATGAGTCATGTTGCTATTCATGGCGACAGAATAATTCATGTTACTATCTATAGTAATAAAATGAGTCATGTTACTATTTTTAAACGCAATCATTCTTATTTCCCCTTGTAGCGCAACAAGTGAGTCATGGTGAAGATGCCTATAAATACAAGCGGCCCAACGCGGCACCGGAGTCAACTCCCGACGATAGGAGGAGCTCCGAAGAGGGTGCTTTTAGAAAAACATCCTAGTTCACCAGTCAATCGAGACTTGGTTTGATTGTTGCGGTAAGCCTTTCTTATTTGCGCCAGTTGTTGTTAGAGACGTCTCGCTCTAGTCTATTGAGACTCGAGTTTATTAAAGTCTATTGAGACTTTTGAGTCTATTGAGACTCCCGTGGCTGTAGTCTCCAGAAGGACTACCCTAGTAGATCTTAGAGGAACTACTAGAGATATCCGGAGCATTACCTAGAGTGCACAGAGGCACTACTAGAAGAAGAACGCTATATTGATACCGCTATTAGGCGCAGGGTACCCATTGTTAAATCGAAGCTTCTGATTGGTCCAACGACAGATACCGGCCGGAACCTACTTCAACGGAAGTACCAAGAGATATCGGACCAGATCAACATATTCTAGACGTCTACACTTCCTGAAAGACAGGAACGCAACCAGCTGTAAGACTCACCGACAAGAGTCACCGAGGAGATCTCCCAGAAGAAGAAGACAAGGTAAGTGATATCTTCGAATACTAGTCGATTCGCCGAAAGTCGATTCGCCGAAAGGTTATGCCCGAGTTGATGGTCCTGTACTGATTGGAAGCTTAGTTTAATTTTATTAGAAAGATTAGTTTTATCAGTTTTATGCAGTTTTATTTGTTCAATTTTCAGTTGCTCTGACAGTTGCCCTGACAGTTGTGCTGACAGTTGTGCTGTTTCGATTTCTTACTAGCTGACTTACAGCTTACTTTTATTACTTTACGAGTATTACTTTTATTAGTTTTATCAGTTTTATGCAGCTTTATTTGTTCAATTTTCGTCACAGTAAATAGTGTCTTTCGATACATATCGGCTCAACACTGTAGTGGCAAAAAATATTCTGCCCTGCCTGCAAAAAATCAGCACCAACTATAATACGCTGAAATAAGTGTCCTACAATCGCTAATGCATTTAAAAAGTTAAATTAATTCTGAGAAATATAAAAAATTCTAGAAAATTTATTTGAATTCGGCGAATCGACTTTCGGCGAAACAACCTGCTTTTGGCGAATCGTCTTTCGGCGAATCGACTTTCGGCGAATCGACTTGTTACCATATCTTCACTTGATAACTGGGTTGCCTAGCTACAGAGCTAGAAGTGATTGTTCCTTGATTATCAAAGTCTTGGTAGTAAGGAACACATCAATATAATTATGGGGAAATATGAGTATTATATTAGGGTGAGCCAAAAGTTTCCGGAGTTTGAACAATTGAAAACTGTAACAAATAGTCTCAAGAACAAACAGATTACAGCGATGTGATGTAGTTGCCATTCAAGGCCCTGACCCTCTCCCATCTTGCTGGCAATGCCTCGATCCCCTCCCTCCAGAGGCTCGCAGGCTTTGAATCTATCCATTTCTGCACTGCCTGCTCCACATGTTGCTTGTTGGCGAACCGCTGTCCATCACAAAAGCTCTGGAGGGACCCGAACACATGGTAGTCGCATGGCGAGAGGTCTGGCGAGTATGGTGGGTGGGGAAAAACACTGAAGCCCAGGCTTGCCAGCTTGGCCTGGGTGAGTCTTGCTTTGTGAGGCCGCACATTGTCGAAGAGGAGCACCTTGTCGCTGTGCCCCGGGCACACGGATCGCAACAAACGGGTGACCTGCTCCATTTTGCTGCAGATGACCTCCGCGTTTACAGCCATGCCATGCGGGATGACCTCCCATAAAACAGGGCCAGACGAGCAGAACCAGAAAGATAGCAGCTCCTTGCCGCAGTAGGGGTTCCGCATTGGGCAGCTGGGTGGTTCTTCAGAAGCATCGACCCAGACGGCTGATGTGCTTGTGTTCTCATAGCAGACTCACTTCTCGTCTTGAGCAACTATCGACTTGAGAAAGTTTGGCGAACGACCTGGCGAAGATTCGAAGTCGCCGCCCGCATCCACCCTGGCTCTCAGCTGCTAAGGTGTCAACTCATGGGGCACCAAAGTTGGCTTCTTCGGCACCTTGTCCGCAGCATGCAAGCTCCGCCAGACCGTGCCATAGGACACCCCAGTAGCAGCTGACAGCTTGCGCACGCTGTAGTCCGGATTGTCCTCAAGGCTTGAAGAACGGCATCGCCATCAGCAGCAGGGGGTCGGCCTGACCTCGGCTTGTCCTGCAGCTTATGGTTCTCCTCAGCAAAGCGAGAGGATCACTCGTACACCGATGACTTGGAGGGTGTATATGGGCCCATCAGCTGCAACAACCTGCGATGTGCTGCCTCAGCTGCTTTGCGTCCTGCATAGGGGTCACAGGGTCACAGGATTCACAGGGTCGGGATTCAATCCCGGAAAGTTAATGCTATGTTTTTATAATGTCTGATAAAATAGCAATTAGCAAGACAGTTAAGTAAAATATGGAACAAACATGCATCCATGTCCACTCTCCGTTGCCCATTTTGTACAATCTTTGATGTTGAGTTCAGTCTTGTTTAAATAATTTAGCGTTGATTTTAAATTTTGAACTCATCGTGCATGTCGTGACAACCTTGACAACGTGAATGCCCACTGCCCAGACAGTAGAAGGTTGTGATTGCGAATGTAATACATTCATATTGCTTTGCACAGTGATACATGTACATTACATAATCTAATATACATGCATGTTATAAATAATATATGCATATTGCATATTACAATATTGATATTACGAGTAGTAATATATACTACTATACTATTTATTATACTACGAGTATAATAACATCATTGTTATAATGTTATATATTACATTATCAGCCTAGCATTACCCCTTTAGCTCCTACCAAAACTGTGAGCGTTATAAAAACGTCAGTCGCAGCATTTTTATGACATTATAACAATGTTGTGACAAGGATGGTACTGGAAAATATCAATCCCGGGATAATCCCGGGGTCCCGGGATTTGACATTTCCTAATCCCGGGATCCCGGGATTGACAGAATACGGGATTTTGTGACCCTTAGTCCTGCATGAAAGTGGCTGAACAGAATTGCTCGTTATTCAGTTCTTGGCAGTTCCATTGAATGCGTTTGCTGGCTTAAGTAGGAGAAATCTGGAAAACTGAGCATGTTAAGCTAGTGATGATCACAGATACTGTATAACAGATACTAGATACTATAGAACTAGATACTAGTGAATGAAGACGCTGTCGTCTTCAAAGGTGGGACTATGTTATATAGTATCTGTGGTGATGATAAGTTGGCCAGCAGCATAGTAGATGGTTTCTGATTTTAAGCTTTTCCATAGACAAAAACTAACTGAAAGTTCCATTCGAAAAAATTCCGAAAACTTTTGGCTCATTATGGCAATTTTTATTATCTAATTTAGTCGAGATCAAGCACTCAAGAATATTTCATTTTATCTGATTGAATAGCTCATTATACAAGTATTGCTTATCACTAATTATTTAAATGAAGGTAAAATCACATTACGTAAAAATAGACTATTTGATAACTTTACAAGCGTACTGGTCAACAAAAACTCTAACTTCTCATTTAATCGTCGCAGGTAATTGTTTTACGAGCGCATATACGAACAATAAACGTATAATAAACGAACATATACGCTCGTATATATGAGCGTAATAAACAAACTAATAAATAAATAAACTGGTGCTGTGGGTTTTGTATCCTCATTCAAGCAAAAATATTTTTTTCATAGCGCTAGTCTGTCTTAACTCAAATATGCAAACGGAAAATCATTTAAACAAACAAAAGTTCGTAAAACTCACCTAAGAAATCAAGTAGACACGCTGCGATTGGCCACTCAATGAGAAGTTTAAGATCAGGCAAAAAATCTATGCCGTCATTATCATTTGAGTTACTGGATCGAAAGCTCGCAGCCGTGTCGCAGACGACGTCGGACAAAACGGAGTATATTTGTGGAGTTCTTTTCGATTGCTCAAATAGCTTCTGGAATGCTTTTTTCTGAAATAAACAGCAAATAAGCAATAAAAAGGCTGTGGATAGGACAGGAGTAAAAAATAGCTGACAAAGAAATTTCCGGCGTCAAATCACATGTCAACTTAAGCCTCTAGAGGAACGGAAGCGGATTATGAAGGCATGAGTTTAGATTCTGGTTCTACTTATTTACAGGTGGCACAAATTCAATCCACAGCTACATGCAGAAGCAGAAAAAAGCTCGGCTCCGGACCAAGCTGACTCCGATAGGGATTTCCAGTAAAGTTAAAGTTCTCTATAATCTAATAACACTTATTTATATAATTCAAGGTTCATTCAGAATCTGGAAAGGTCGCAAAAATCTGACCGTCTGACATCACTATCAACGAGTGAGTAAAAGCGTCACCATAACGAGAGGCGAAACAACGCCAAAAATGATCCGGTTTGTTGATTCTAAATTGATTCTTACCAATGATCCGGAGTTGTCGAGATGCTTTGTCGGTTTTTCCAACAAGGAATTGAGAATGCAGATGGTTGCACAAGGCTGCATTGCTCCCAATGTTGAGCTGGTATCAAAAAAATCCACGAGCATTTCCTAAAGTTTGGGAGGGACCGCTTGTTATTATGCCTTTGTGGTTAAATTTTATTCAAAATCTTACCTTTCCAAAATACTGAAGTAATCTTGTGAAATACTTTTGGAAGCATTCTGACAATTCTGCTGTGTAGTCAGACTGTTTAATTTGACGAAACATGCTGTCGAAATTCTAAAATTTCGGTTTTATATTCAACAGATAATTCAGATTATTTTTATAGTTTTCACATTTTAAAATATCTAAGTTTTAGAATGGTCCAAATACTTACTCTAATAAGAGTCTCAAGCGTCTCATAGCCGAATGGCTGGCGTGGGGACTTACGAGCTCTAAAAGATTCTTCTATTTTTTCTAGGCTCTTGTTGATTTCCTTATTATCTTTTTTTTTCTTTTTATGGCCCCTGCGCATCTTCTCTAGCTTGCAGGAAAGCATGCAATCAACTAATTGAAGGTAAAGTTCCACGTTGTCAATAGAACAAACTCGATCCCTGATGCTCCTTGTTATCAGCAGACACTGCTTGAGCTCAAAGTCTGTTAGTTCGCTCAGACTTTCTTGCAGTGAGCTAATGACGCTCTAAAATAATAACCATGATGGTAAAAATAGCCAGCTGGGATATGCTGAGTTGAGCTCAATTTTTTCGGTAAAAATTTTACTGAGAAACGCGTTTGTAAATGAGATGAAAACTCACTGGTGCAGCTTCACTGACGGCCTTAAGTTTTTTTGAATCGCTTGTCAGTGACTGCAGAGTGGCAAGCTTAACCAATGCTGGAACTTTTCTCAACTTAAAAAAGTCGTTAATATAGTCGAAATGTGCAGTTGCGGTGAAAAATCTGCACAGAAGCGGGTCAACTTTTGAGTACTCGGCCAAAAATTGGTCCACACGGCCGTAGTCGTATCTGAAACATCGTAATAGAAAATCATTTATTTCTACTGCTTAAATATGGCAACAATGTCTATTCTCCTAAAGCTCTAAATGGAAGCGATGATTTATAGCCTCAGTAAATCAATTAAGATTTCTTTATTGAATTAAAGACAAATTAACTCAACATCCAATATACTTCTGACCTACGCTTGTAGATGTACTATGTAAGTCGTGTATTGCCGAGGTATTTTCCCTTACCTGTTTTTTTTAAAGAATCCTACTTGTTGGCTTTCATTAAAGCCGCACCATTGAGGGAATAGACTTTCTTTAAATTCATAGCAACTGAGATCGGAGTCGGCGGGGTCAACTTTAAGTACCAGCAAGTGGTAGGCCGGTATGGCGAACAATAACTCAAAGAAGAAGCTGTCAGTCGTCATAACGTAGTTGAAAAGATTCTCAAGTGCTTGATCTCGTCTAAATTAGATAATAAAATATGCAATCAGTATTAAAATATAATAGACTAAATTATAATCAAGGACCACTCAAGAACACAATTAAGACACTACAATCGCGAATATTGGTAGATCATCCAAAAGGCTGGCTTTTCGCGGCTCGTACGCTCGTTTATATTAGGTGGGGCCAATTCAGAAAGAAGGAATAGTAAAAGTCGCGCAATATCTTTGCTTTATATAGAAAAGGAGATACGAGAGTACAGCGGGTCTAGGGCTCGGTCTGTCGAGTCTCGAGAAAGTCTGTAATCCCGGCTCAAATAGTGGGGACAAAATACTCATTTAAAAAGTGAGTGTTAGACAAGCATTTTATTTTTTTTCAGCTTTAGAATGCAAGCGAAGATGATGGCACATTTATGGAACTGGAATAAAGCTGAGCTATTTTACTTAGCTGTTAGCCTTCTTTTTCATAAATTAAATCAAATAGCAACTTACAATTGCATTATATGCAATATAACTGTTGTCTTGTAATTATCTAGAATATTTGTAGCCTTAGTACTCTATTAAATAACATGCGGGCCATAATAACGTATCTAATATTTATACAGCCTCTTCTGGTTCGTTTATGGAATGAGCTGTGCCGATTTTCCCAGACTCGTCCGAACTGATTCCCAACAGCTTAGTAATAAATAATAAAGAAAATGTGGCGTGAGTCAACCCCGCTGGCTATCTCGTACCCCGGCTTAGCAAGCTGGCTTTGGTGCAGTTAGTTATGGCCAGCTAGTAGGTGGGTCGACCTTTGGACTGAACCAATCATATGGAGACGACTGCCACAGGCTTATGCACTACTGCTTTAGCGGCTTTACCAATGCTTTCAAAACAACGATAAATATTTTAATGAGCTACCCATACATACATTTCACTCTTGCATACTAATCACCAGATTTACAAAGTAATGTTTGAGAAAGGCCACAAAAATCATAAACATAGATTTAAACTGGTATTTTCGATATATGTCCTATTTTATTAATTCGTCCTTGATTATACTGTATGCACGGGTGTGATTTCCGCGCACAGGACCACAAAAACAGTTACCAGGGAATATAAATTTCTACATATTATTCAATAACTTTATCCTACCTTCCCGTGAATTTCTGCATTTTTTCTGGAGCGTAGTTTACAGGAGGAAGCAGGCAATGTAGCAGCTGAACGGCACTGTCTTGTTTGAGTCCTAGAATTCGCTTGTTGGCAGAGAAACATTCTCCACTTTCAACACACAGCCGCAGCAACTCCAAGCTAATGTTCCAGTCTTCTGCGCTCTTCTGCGCTGATGTCGAAAATCCGTGCTTGCTTGGAGCAGTCATTACATGGTCAACAAGCGATCGAATGGCCTAAAAAGAAAAGGCATTTAATATAAACGTATTTATTCTTTGTAATGCATCGGACCTAGGGCAGTTTCACTTATGGTTGGCTTAAAAGGCTTAAAAGTTGGTTTTGCACAAATATTTCTTCTTTCTATTTGGGTAAAATCCAATCAATTTTCTGAGACTCGATATTCTCTGGTCAGTGGCGAATTTTTTTAACGGTAAGCTGATGGATGTCCCGAATACGGGACAAGCAGCCACTTCTGCTGCAGCCGAAAACTTAAAACCAAGTTCTATGGTCAAAACTGCAGCTGTGCTGCACTGCCGTTGCCGACGGCTATGTCCCAAAAAACGGGACACTGCTTTAATTATTTTCATTTAAAATAAGTAGAAGTGCTAACAGAACAGAAAAAGGATTAAAACAGATATTTTGGATGGGAGGGACACCATAGCAACGGAAACCTTATGTGGGTACTCCATAAATATTTACTTAAATTTTATTAGAGGGGATGGAAGCCGAGGGGTGGGAACAAAAGGGGGAGTGGTTTAGGAGTGGAGAGCACAAAATCAACCGGGGGTGTGGGAAAAAACATGAAGATGAGATGGCCTGTAACAGTCAGTGCGGTTGGGTGGTGCCAGTTTCTGAAGCACTGGCCTATGCAAAGTGCAGGCATTCCCGGACAATCAGGGCATATGTACACTGTCTTCTTCGCGATTCGGTTCTCGCAGCACACACGGCATCGATTGCGCGGCAGAACATGGACAGCGTTCAATGGAGCTTTGGTCGGAAAATGCTTTACTGCAGGGCCGTCACCTGCCGGTCCGACTGCTGCAGGACGTCCTGCCCTGACAGCGAAATGGCGCCTGCCAATGCCAGTCTCCTCCACCAGGATGCTGATCGATTTACGCAGAAACGCCACAAAAATCTTGGTACCTCCACGAGTTCCGAACTACATGTAGAAGCGGCAGCAGGTAAAACGCGAGTTTCTGAAACCAGCGCAGCGTCTTCCGACTGGCCAGGTAGGGGTTCGCTGCCGAAACCATACGGTCCACGCCGCCCATGCTCTTCGAGCACGTGACCACTGTCACTGGCTTCGCGATCACCTGCAGCTCGCCTCCCCGACGGACTCGTGGCACATTCACACAGGCAGCCTGACCAGCAGTGTCCAGGAGATACACGGTCTTTGTTCCGCTGCTCTTCCTGTCCACAAACTTACAAGCGAGCACCTCGCCGATCCTCACGAAAGCCGCCGCGGTCGGTCGCAGTTGCAGTTGCTGCAGAAACTGCGGGACGCCTGGATTCCTGCGCACGGTGCCGGTGAGCCGAGTTCCATTTGCCAGCAGCCAAACGGCCAGCCGATGCGACGTGAACCAGCTGTCCGTGAACACATTTTAATTCATGTGCAGGAGTTCACGGCACAGCTCGGCCACAATTCGCGCACTAACAGAGAGGCCACCGCACTCGAGTCCCAGTCCGAACTGTGCATTCGCGTGCTCCGTGGAGTGAACTGCAAAATTCCACAAGTAGCCAGTCTCCGACTCGCACAGGCAATACAGTTTGACACCGTACCTACTCCTCTTAGTCGGGATATACTGCTTGAACAGCAGACGCCTCTTGTACAAGACCAGTGTTTCGTCCACGGGATTGTGCTGGCGCGGCATGTAGTTGTTGCTGCACACCCGATGCAGCTGGTGCAGAAATGGCTGGATTTTGGCCCATCCTGGACATCCGCGCAGTCGTAGAAACGAAGGCAGGAAAGCAGCTACTTGAAACTATCTCACGAGAGGGCATCGGGAATGGACAGAAAGGAGCAAGGAGCAATGGAAAACAGGGTCCTGGCTCCAGTAGCTGCTGATCTCCGGCTTTTTGTCCATTAACAGAACAATAGCTATCGAACAGCTTCCTCACCTCCTCATCTGTGTAATCTCTCCAGTTCTTCACCAGCTTTTGCAACTGCTCTTCGTCAGAGCACTCCTCAAATATCTTCCACGCCCTACGATTCGTCCAGGTCTTCACGCTTGCAATAATTCCATCAGTGAAGTAGAAACTCCTCTTCGTTTCCATCAGCTGAAGCTGGAGGCCTCCAATCTGGGCGAACCCCTGGTGTTCCCAGAAACTTGGCTTCATTCGGCACAGCATCCATTCCAGCCTGAACCAACTGCTACTCTGGTACATCACAACTTCCTCCCTGTCTCCATGCCTTCTTCTTCCTATTTGCCTTCTTCCTCCATAAACTCGTCCTCGATTCTATCTAGCGATTCCAGCGAGTCGTCATCAGTCAAAATGTCTGTGTAATCGTTTTTATATTCCATGGCAAAAACAGCGCAAGAATGTGCGGCAGCCAGTGAGACAGTAACATATATGCAGAGAAAAATAAGAGAGGCTATTTCATTGAAATTGGACAGGGACAGCCGTCGGCAACAGGGGTGATGCTAAGCCCTACCCGTCGCGTAGAGGTATAGTTAATTATGTAGGAAACTAAAGCAATTCAGTTGCTGCTTCTATACATGTATCTTGTATTTAGTTAAATCTAATCTAAATTAAATTCGTTAAATCAAATTCAAAAAGTAAAACACTTGGATTAGAAATAGTTTAGAATTAGAACAGATTGAAACTATCTGGAGTCCGATCAACGAGCTTTCTTCGCAAGACTTCGACTGCTGTAAATTGTGAAACTTAACGAATGCTCAAGATATTAACATATAGCAAAACGAAGGAGGAAATGAGTAGAAAAACATTTTGTTAAAATCTTTAAGTAAACCTTACAGCCCTGCTTTATTGTAAAATTTGCACCAAATATATTAATCAATATTATGCATTTATTTACTCATGTTTTATTTTAACTGATTTTGTGTAATTAAGACGATAGTCATGCAATCAGTAACTAATTTAGTTTGTAAGCAAATGACAGTTATTACAATGAAATACTACTGCAATAAATGAATCAAAATGATACGCATGGATGTATACATACATGAGCAAGCCCTGAATCAAGACGAAACCCAATAAAAACTACCACCTAAATATTTTATCCATAAATCTTCGTTATTTATAAAAAATTAATGCGATTTTTTCACTCAGAAGGCTTTGTAAGACCCAGTGAAGCAATAAAGCAGGCCTGCCATATACTACAAGCTAAGCATTTGATCTGTTCCCAAGAATATCGATGTTTTTGAGCTGATATTTCTCGGCACAAGAATTTCCTATCTTGCTAGTGTATTTTGCTCAAAAGTCATCCTTTAAGATTTTTGGAAAAATTTACTGTCCTACTTTTACTTAAGCCATCCATGATAATTAGACTCGACTAGTCAAATTTTCCAATAAGTATTTATTAACTTACTGTGTTACGGATGTCCTCTGCTTGAATCATCTTATAGTCATAATAGCGATGAACGGCCCACTCAACTGCTCTGATAGTGGTGCAAGGAGGATAGGTTCCTACTGCAAGCTCTCTGGCGGCACATTGATTGAGTTGCTCATATACCATTCTGTAGTATTCATGGCTTAGATTATTGTACTTGCCAAACACAGGATTTAGTTTCGGGCCACTAATGATGCAGTCAAACTGAATCTCGCAATTCGTAATATCTCGTTTATATTCATGAATATGAACTTCTTCTGAGAACGAGAACCCATTGGTTCTATTCGCTTTAATTGAGTACTCATACTCAAAGCGTATTTTTCCAGAAAGAGCTCTCTTAGGTAGAAAAAACTTATAGCAAATTTCAGTGAGCTTGTGCATTCTGTCTTCTGAATCTCTCCACTGTGAGAAAGTCATGCATTTCGCATCGATATAGAATGGTGATTCAGCTGCATTACCGCCACCTAATTCTTTGTTACCGAACACAATTATAACTTCGTCATTTTCAGGGTTGAACTCAAAGCTGTCGTTGAGAATGTGAAATCGAACTTTCATTGGCAAGATTTCTTCCTGCGGAAATCGTTTTTGGATTTCATTCTGCAGTTGTATTTTAGCACCTGCTTTTAGCGGCTGCAATCGACCATCTGTCGAGGACTTTAGTTCGAAATCCGTTGTCTTAGTCCTAGTCGATGTTCGTCCAACTGCTTCTTCTTTAGTTACAACTTCGAAACTCTGCATTTCTTTGGTTTCTTCCCAGTTGCAAATATTCTTTTTTTGCTGTTTTTCGCTTCGCTGCCCCATGACATGCGGATTACTACTTTGCTGCTCCGTGCTTTGTGAATCTCTGTTTTGCTGATCAATGCTTAGCAGTTTCCTGTTTCGCTGCTCCGTGCTTTGTGAATCTCTGTTTTGCTGATCAATGCTTACCAGTTTCCTGTTTCGCTGCTCCGTGCTTTGTGAATCTCTGTTTTGCTGATCAATGCTTAGCAGTTTCCTGTTTCGCTGCTCCGTGCTTTGTAAATCTCGGCTTTGCTGCTCCGTGCTTTGTAAATATCTTTTTGGCTGCTCCTTGCTATGTGGATCACTGCTTTGCTGCTCCGTGCTTTGTGATTCTCTTTTTTGCTGCTCCGTGCTTTGTGGATCTCTTTTTTGCTGCTCCGTGCTTTTTTGATCTCTTTTTTGCTGCTCCGTGCTTTTTTGATCTCGGCTTTGCTGCTCCTTGCTTTGTGGATCACTGCTCTGCTGCTCCGTGCTTTGTGGATCTCTTTTTTGCTGCTCCGTGCTTTTTTGATCTCGGCTTTGCTGCTCCTTGCTTTGTGGATCACTGCTCTGCTGCTCCGTGCTTTGTGGATCTCTGTTTTGCTGCTCCGTGCTTTGTGGATCTCTGTTTTGCTGCTTCGTAGTTTCCCCCTCAAAGGAATACCGATTTGAAGTTTCTGGGACAGTGTGTTTCATCATTTGCTCGTAAGCAGTTCGAGAATCCTTTGTGCCTTTCTCCATTTGCTGAAAATTTTCGGGTTCCACTTTTGTTGAGTTGATGCTTTCGGCCTGTTTGCTTACAATAGGCTCTCTCTTAGAGCTGTCTTTTTGCCCTACAAGATTCAGGTGCATATCACAATCTTCGAGTTCTTTCGCAGCAGGATCGACAGTTTGGTTAGCACCTTCAGGCATAGTATGCTTTGCAATCGAGCCACGCATATCAGCTAAATAACTTTCTCCAGATTCGAGCGCTCTAGCTTGAGTCCGATAATTTGTGACTTCACTGTTAGCTGGAACACTTTGAACGGACGAGAAATTGTCTGACTGTCCCTGAGGTTGCGTTGAAAAGCTTCCGTAGTCAGGAAATATGGCTTCCTTCGGGCAAAGTTCGCAGAAGTAGATGAAGTTACCTTGCACGGTGCATTCGCTGCAAAACGTACTGTCAAGCGAATCCCATTCTTCCTCACAGCTCTTGCAAATTTTCTTCCATTGACTATATGAATGCTGGCATTTCGTTAATAGCACTGCATTCGTGCATTCTGGGCACACGATTTCACAGTTTTCAGGTTGACCGCATTTAGAACAACATTTTCCTGTTATTTTTTTCTGTTGTGTGTCACATTTAGAACAGCGCTTCCGCAGACTCTCAAAAGAGTGGCCGCAGCTGCTCATGGCGCTCGGCCGTTGTGGTCTAAAAGTAAAAATAAAAATCAACGCCTATCATATCTGGATGGACGAAACAATTTGTTGAATACAGAACGAAAAATGCACCAATCGTTATATAGCAATTCTTTCTTTTTCTACGATAAATGAGGGCAAAGAAGGGCGGATAGAGAAACGAGAAAGAGAAGGGATGGGGGAAGTGTAAAAGAGGGAAAGACGGAAAAGAAAGACAAAAGGAGGGAGGGAGAGTGGGAGAGAGGAGGCAGGGAGGGAAGGAGGAGAGGCAAGGAGGAAAGAGAGAAGGGAGAGAAGGGAGGAGGATGAAGGAGGGGAAGACGAAGGAGGGGAGGATGAAGGAGAGAGGAGGGAGGAGTGAGAAGGGAGGAGGGGCAAGGAGGGAGGAGTGAGAAAGGGGGAGGGAGAAAGGGAGGAGGTGAGGAGGAAAGAGAGTGGGAGAGGAGGGAGGGGGATGAAGAAGAGAGGAGGGAGGGTTAGGAAAGAGCAGGGAGGCAAGCAGGGAGGGATGAGGAGGGAAGGAGGGAGAAGGAGGAAGGAGGGGCAAGAGTGAGGAGGGAGGGGTGAAGAGGGAGGGGCAAGGAGGGGGCAAGGAGGGAGGGGCAAGGAGGGAGGGACAAGGAGGGAGGGAGGGAGGGGTAAGAAGGGGTAAGGAGGGAGGGACAAGGAGGGAGGGTTAGGACGGAGCTGAGGCAAGAAGGGAAGAAGGGAGGAGTGACGAGGGAGGAAGGAGGAGGGAGGGATGAGGAGGGAGCATGGGCAAAGAGAGAGGGGGTAAAACAAGGAGGAAAGGGTGAGGAGGGAGGAGGGAAGAGGGAAGGAGGGAGGAAATTAGAAGAGATAAGGAGGAAAGAGAGTAGGGAGAGGAGGGAGGTGGGAGGGGTGAGGAGGGAGGAGGGGCAAGGAGGAAGGAGGGGCAAGGAGGGGGGTAAGAAGGAGCATGGGCAAGAAAAGAGGGGTAGGGCAAGGAGGAAGGGGTAAGGAGGGAGGAGAGAAGAGGGAAGGAGGGAGGAAGGGAGGAGAGATGGGGAGGAAAGAGAGTAGGGAGAGGAGGGAGGAGGAAGGGATGAGGATCGAGGGAGGAGGGGCAAGGAGGGAGGAGGGGCAAGGAGGGAGGAGGGGCAAGGAGGGAGGAGGGGCAAGGAGGGAGGAGGGGTAAGGAGGGAGGAGGGGCAAGGAGGGAGGGGTGAGGAGGGAGGAGGGGAAGGAGGGAGGAGGGGCAAGGAGGGAGGAGGGGCAAGGAGGGAGGAGGGGCAAGGAGGGAGGGGTGAGGAGGGAGGAGGGGAAGGAGGGAGGAGGGGCAAGTAGGGAGGGGTGAGGAGGGAGGAGGGGCAAGGAGGGAGGAGGGGCAAGGAGGGAGGAGGGGCAAGGAGGGAGGAGGGGCAAGGAGGGAGGAGGGGCAAGGAGGGAGGAGGGGCAAGGAGGGAGGGGTGAGGAGGGAGGAGGGGAAGGAGGGAGGAGGGGCAAGTAGGGAGGGGTGAGGAGGGAGGAGGGGAAGGAGGGAGGAGGGGCAAGGAGGGAGGAGGGGCAAGGAGGGAGGAGGGGCAAGGAGGGAGGAGGGCAAGGAGGGAGGAGGGGCAAGGAGGGAGGGGTGAGGAGGGAGGAGGGGCAAGGAGGGAGGAGGGGCAAGGAGGGAGGGGTGAGGAGGGAGGAGGGGAAGGAGGGAGGAGGGGCAAGGAGGGAGGGGTGAGGAGGGAGGAGGGGCAAGGAGGGAGGAGGGGCAAGGAAGGAGGAGGGGCAAGGAGGGAGGAGAGGCAAGGAGGGAGGAGAAGCAAAGAGGGAGGGGCAAGGAGGGAGCGGTGAGGAGGGAGGAGATATTGAGGTATTGTGGGGAAGGGATTTCTCTATGAGAAATGACTGTGGAAATAAGGGAAATAAGTGGGAAATAAGGTTCATCTGATTCACTGGTAACAAAGGCGTAGAGAACTTAAGTATCTCTAGACATGAGTCAGGCGACTAGGGATTCTGTCAAATAATACATCAATAGTGAAGATGCATGTTGGTTTGGCTTGAACTTAGTAGCTGCAGTCCCGGACTGAAAGAAATAGCATTTCATCGGAACAGAAGTTTCCTTATGATTTACAGAGCTGTCTACTTGTCGTCTTCAGTAGCATAAATCGAATTTTTTGTTTGTACGAGAGTAATTTATTTCAGAAATCATTTCTACACTAAACTGAGGAATATTAGCATTTAGAAATTAACGGTACGGTCTTTCAGTCAGTCGGTGAGAATTGGAGATGTTGCGATCTGCAGGACCGAGACTGTCTGTGTTAAGACCTATACACCTACTGATAGTGCTTCAGAGTAGTAAATTTAGGGATGTCTATTCTCTAACATTCAAATACGAGCTATCATTTGATTCAAACAGCGTCGGAACAGTTAGGCAAAAATCAGGCTTATAGGTAACTCATCATGCAGAAGTCCTAATCACCCCGAAATTTCTTGTTCTTTTTTCAGGAACTAAAAATGAATGAGTGCAAATATAAATATAAGTTAAAATAAATATAGCTCGTAAAGTAATTACGAAAATCCAAAATCTAAAAGAAAAATACTTGGAGCTTTTTGTAAGACACTTTCTCGTTTTCTTTTACTTGGAAGAGAAGGAAACTAAAAGCCCTTATTATCTGTGACGCTATTTCTCCTGCTACGTATATGTATAACACAGCATTACGAGCGTATAACTTTTTGATCAGAAAAGCTGTTAATGTATTTTTGACGAAATTAGTATATGAATACTTCTTACCAAGACTTTCTTGTGATCAGTGTATAGTGTAGACTTTTCTAAAGGCTTTATATCAAGCGTTGTTTATCTTCGGTGTGTAAAGAGAAAATGAAAATATAATGAGCAAAGCAACGAGGGTGTCGGTTAAATACCCAGAGCAAAGATGGAACTTCGGTTCACAGCTGTACAGATTCAAGTACATCTTAGTACACATCCAAAAGAGAACTTCGATTCATAGATGTACAAAAATTTAAGTTGCGGGCTGCGGTGTGCGACATTTAAGCGCGTACATCAGTTGCACAAAATGAAGTATGCTCAAATTTTCTCAATTCTCTAGCTATATTCAGGCTTGGAAAAGTTTTGGAAAATTCCATTTTAAACCATGCAGCTTCAAAACAATTGAAGCACTATTAAGCAAGACAAGTAACTAGCGCAAAGCAAAACAGGGTGGGCTGCTGAGAGATCATCTATTCTAAAAAAACTAGCATTAACTACTCTTAGAAGACTGCCGAGTTGGAATATTCCATAAACACTTAAGTTTGTCGCATCGCAGTTGGGTCTTGTCTTAGTGACAAATAGCTCAAGTCTAATGGGCCGACAAACAATCGAACCATTTCTTACCCTCACCCATCCACCCAGTCCTGCAGGGCTACAAAAAAACTGCTGTGTCGCAAATCTTTAGCTATTATCCACTCAGTTGTACAGTCACCTTTTTTTTCAAAAGAAGCTAGGTACAAAAGTTTTTTGCTACACTCGTTTGTCCGACTATTTTTTCCATCAAATGACCATCTGTTCACCAATTTCTTGTTCAATTGTGCGATTCGATATCGTAACTTAAAATCAGGTTTTTCTGCTTTGATTGTCTTCTACGAGCGTAAAAGACGCTTAATAGGCGACCACAGATGGATGACCGGCACCTGACTGTTAATTTGTCATCAGCTAAAGCGACATGGCATACAAAAGTTCCAAACCCAGATGGGAGAATTCATTATCTGGACCTTGCCACAGAATACACGGAATGCTCATTCGCGCTATCTGCAGAGAGCTGAGAGCTGTGTCTGGGCTTGATCTAAATAGGCCAGCTGATAAAGTACAGAGGGACAGAAACCGGAATTGACGACATTACCCGAGAGACTAGCTGAGAATGTCCGGCAGTTGAGGTTTGCCCATTATTGAAGCTTGATAAGAAAAACCTGACATATTTGCAACAGGATGTCCATAGTCACCTGGTGCCACCTGTTGAAGGTGCCACGGCGTCGGGGTGAAGGCTGAATGCTTGACTGACTAGCTGAGGATGTCCAGCAGTTGATTTTTGCCCACTGTCGAGGCTTGATCAGCGAAACTAGAGAAATTCTTATCAGGCTGTCCATAGTCACCTGATGTAATCTGTTGAAGGAGCCGACGGCGTCGGGATGATGACGGAATGCTTGAGAGACTAGCTGAGAATGCCTGGCGGTTGAGTCTTGCCCACTGTCGAGGCTTGATCGGCGAAACTAGAGAAATCCGCATCAGGGTGTCCATAGTCACCTGGTGCCACCTGTTGAGGGTTCAGAAGCTCCACCTGGGTGAAGGCTAGTGACCAACAAAGTCAGAGCTGATGCAGACACATGTGGTCGACGTGCTGATGAAATTTGGAGACTTGGCAAGGCTGCACTGAGGCGCAGTGCTAATTAGCGCACAAGGGTGTACTGAAAACACTAGGGTGGCAGAATCGTCGAATATCTCGACGGTCCGAAAGGCTGGCGACTTGATTCTTGTTTTAGAAGGTGCGCAACAAAAAGTTAGCCCGTGTTCTTGAATTTCGTGTGCCAGTGCCTGCGTTGCTCCATTCCGGCGCAGCAAAAAAAATTGTCAGGGGGGGGGGAATTCCCCCCCCCCTTGGTAGTTCTACTGTTAAGAGGGGTTATATAACTGGTTAAGTCTCACCTACTGACTGAAACAAGCTATATAAGAGGTATAAGAGATTTGTATGGCTGGAATAATGCTAATCTATTTTAGACTAGTATATTCAATAAAATTTTGCTGTTAAATGTATAAATTAATTTATCTAAATTAATAGTCTACTTCATTTATTATATTATATGTGTATAAAACACTATACTCTAACAAAATTTAAAAAAATAAAAAGAATAAATCGATAAATGGTATATCTATTATCTAAAATCCAATTGCTATATACCAATTGCAGTAAAGTTACAAAAAATCATTATAAATATTTTACTGGTCATACTATTTGCCTATTAAAGCAGATTACATTATTTAAACTAAATTAAGCCTTTAATATTAGGAGTATATTAGGAGTAGGAGTAATATGTAAGGCATAATATTGAAGATTCAAATAAACATAGGATAGCTAGAGGTAATATTAAATAAAGATATAAGATTAAAGATTCATGCTTAACAAAGCTTTCAAATTCACAGCAATCAAATGCCTAAGGCTTCCAAATGCCTATGAGCAAATCACTAAATGCCTAATGCCTAAGGCTAAATTCAGTATGAAGTTTGTGCATATTTTAGGTATTAAAATTTTTTATTGTACAGGCGTAACAGGCCCTCTTGCCCCTCTATGACTTGCACGAGCTTTACTGCATTAGGCTTAAAATTAGATAAGCAACCAACGCCATACCCGAACCAACGAAGTACGCGATACATTTTTTAAAGTTCTAAAGGCATGATTAAAGAAATTAATTAAAAAAACTATAGTCATTCACGAAAATATGCTTATAAGCTTTCATCAAATAATGCATTTAAGCGTTCAATATTACGCTCTCGAGACGCGGCCTCGATCATGTTCATCAAATTTAAAAAATTTCACAGGCTCCGTCGAATAGCTTACTAAAACAAAAATCATGCAAAAAAGGTTTCTTAGTCAATTTTTAAAATGAAGAATTTTCATGCATAGTATGCAGTATTTTTAAAGCATTCAAAGCTTATCGTATTGCTCTCTACTCTACCTTCAGTCAATTCTTCGGCTTTTCATTTTTTCATGACATGACATTCAAGTAAACTTCATAGGATTTAAACTTCACATCGCCTAAATTATTCTTTTGCCACCGCTGATGGTATTGAAACTTGCGAAAATTACGAGATTACATAAGATTTTCATTACAAGTGCCCAAATCTGGTGCGGCTAAGGCGTTATGAAAGTGTGGGCCGAAGCTAAAAAACTTTTCGGCGTTTTGATATTATTAGTTTTGATTATAAAGTTTATAGACGGTTACCGCCGCGGTCGCGCACGAGTGCCGTAGACTCAAGGACTACTGTATAGCAGTATTACATACAGAATTGCGTTAAACAAACAGTCCGACCCCAATATAAGAAGCCGGAATAATTTAAGGAATTATAAATAAGCGCGCAGCTTAATTGACAGCCTGAAAATCGCTTTTAAATTTTACAGCTTTGAAAGCCTGAAATCGCACAGTTGGATCCTTGAACACAAGTCAGTACCATAAGTACCATAGACTGAATGCGGCAACTACACAGCAAGCGACGCTAAATGCACAGGTCACGAAGCGTGTTAAAATGCGGCGCCACATATGCAGATTCTAATATATACACAAGTATATAATTTGGAATATATATATACGGTAGTAGAATATAGTAAATAGAATCTGTATGCGGAACTATAAAGTAGGACTTGGAAGTGCATACAGAAATGCTACGATCCGAGCGTACATACATGCATGTACACAGGGGCGTCGCCAACGGGGGGGACAGGGGGGACATGCCCCTCCCCCAGTAAAAGATCTGGGGGGACATGCCAATACTTTGTCCTCCCACCCGACCTTGTGACCCGTTATGGAAATCAATAATTATGCTGCAGGGCGACTAAACAGAGTGCCGGTGTTATGGTTTAGGATCTCCGGGGGTCCGGTCAGTTTAGGGTGTCCGGGGCGGAGACCCTAAACGGTTTAGGATCTCCGCCCGGAGACCCTAAACCGTTTAGGATCTCCCCTGGAGACTTCTAACGGTTATGGGTCTCCGGGGTAGGAGATCTGAAACCGTTTAAGGGTCTCCGGGGCATTTTCAGGTCTCCGCACCCGGAGATCTTAAACCAGTTTCTGATCTCCCCATAGGAGACTCTAAACCAGTTTCAGCTCTCCGTCAGGGCCGCAAAAACAAAGTCCTGGTTTAGGATCTCCGGTTTCCGATCTCCCCCCATTTGTGTAAAACCAATGGTCATGGTATTGAACGCGTACATGTATAAGAAGTGGAAAGGCATTTTTATCATCAACGTAGCATTAGTTTTATATGTATATGCTCGCACAACTGTGTATTTAAATGGAAAACTGTTTACTGTTAAAGTAATGAAGTAAATGTCCGCTTAGTGAAAAACCGGTGATGCACTTTCAGCCGGTGCTTGGAGGAAGCATCTCTTGAGGTGTTTCCCATTGACACACATGGTTAGTCCTCCTAGCCTGTACACGTTTTGACCAAGACACCTGGTCACGATGTAGACTTGCTGACTCCAAGTGTATCGCATCTTACCACCCTTCCGATCGTCCCTGCGAAGATTGCGAAGCCTAACTCTGTCCCCTCCGCTTCAGATCCTGAACCCCAGCTGCTCCCACGGTGTGACCAGCTCGCACCTGTCACAAGACTCGACCACTGCCTTGGCAATCGGTGTGACGGGAATGTCAGCATAGTATCGTGCAGTAAAAAGGCTCACTGTGCTGTTGACACCCACGTGACTTCCTTGCGAGTGAAGGCTGCGGATCTTATCCCGTACCTCTTCCTCTGTGAAAAGTACTCTGCGATGGTCTTCAGGCCGCATTCGCTGACTGTCGTCCTTATTAGTCACCCTGTAGTAAAGCGCTCCGTCATGGATGGAGAAACGCTTGCTCTTTTCTCTAATACGTCTTTTTAAGTTGGCCTTATCTTTGGCGTCCAATCTGGCTGGTACCTGCGTATATTCATTGTTTAGGACGTAGAAAATATTTGATTGAGCGAAGCCATCAAGCTTTGAAATGCAGAAATCGACGAAAATCACACAGCACAAACCTTTCTTATCATCTGCCCAATATAAATGTTTACAGCGCTTCCCGCCACCCATAAAATATGAGTACAAAGCTGATCTCCAAAATGTGCAAAGCCTATTGAAAGTTACGCAAGACTGCTCACACTTTGGGGTGCCAATCTCGATGTACATAGAAGTAGCTATAATTTTCATATAGAAAAGAACCGCGGAGATCCTAACACGGCGGAGACCTGTAACTCTATCTTATGTTATGGTTTCCGATCTCCGTGTGGGCGATCTTAAAATGACACAATTTTCAGTTTGTGATCTCCGGGCCGGAGACCCTAAAACGCGGAGATCCTAAACTCTAACACGGGCGGCGCTAAAATGAGTGCCCGAGGCGCTAAAATGAGTGCCCGAGGCGCTAAAATGAGTCCCCGAGGCGCTAAAATGAGTGCCCGAGGCGCTAAAATGAGTGCCCGAGGCGCTAAAATGAGTGCCCGAGGCGCTAAAATGAGTGCCCGAGGCGCTAAAATGAGTGTCCGAGGCGCTAAATTGAGTGCCTGCGGCGCTAAAATGAGAGCCTGCGGCGCTAAAATGAGTGCCCGAGGCGCTTAAATGAGTGCCTGCGGCGCTAAAATGAGTGCCTGCGGCGCTAAAATGAGTGCTGACAACACCGATTCTAAAAATATTGTACATGTAAGAATTTAGTCATGTACATGTATAATTATTGGCTTTGTCCCCCCCCCCATAAAATCCATGGCGACGCCCCTGCATGTACATGTATTAGCACGAGTGTCTAATTGGAGCTAGTGGCTGCACGAACTAGACGTGCTCTCTAGTTGTATTGTTTGTCTGTCCGTGCAGCAATGTAGAGATGACGCACTGCTTTCGAGTGCAGCAACGACCATAGACACTCGTCCGAGATGACGCACTGCTTTCGAGTGTAGCAACGACCATAGACACTCGTGCGAGATGACGCACTGCTTTCGAGTGCAGCAACGACCATAGACACTCGTCCGAGATGACGCACTGCTTTCGAGTGCAGCAACGACCATAGACACTCGTGCGAGATGACGCACTGCTTTCGAGTGCAGCAACGACCATAGACACTCGTCCGAGATGACGCACTGCTTTCGAGTGCAGCAACGACCATAGACACTCGTGCGAGATGACGCACTGCTTTCGAGTGCAGCAACGACCATAGACACTCGTGCGAGATGACGCACTGCTTTCGAGTGCAGCAACGACCATAGACACTCGTGCGAGATGACGCACTGCTTTCGAGTGCAGCAACGACCATAGACACTCGTGCGAGATGACGCACTGCTTTCGAGTGCAGCAACGACCATAGACACTCGTGCGAGATGACGCACTGCTTTCGAGTGCAGCAACGACCATAGACACTCGTGCGAGATGACGCACTGCTTTCGAGTGCAGCAACGACCATAGACACTCGTGCGAGATGACGCACTGCTTTCGAGTGCAGCAACGACCATAGACACTCGTGCGAGATGACGCACTGCTTTCGAGTGCAGCAACGACCATAGACACTCGTGCGAGATGACGCACTGCTTTCGAGTGCAGCAACGACCATAGACACTCGTGCGAGATGACGCACTGCTTTCGAGTGCAGCAACGACCATAGACACTCGTGCGAGATGACGCACTGCTTTCGAGTGCAGCAACGACCATAGACACTCGTGCGAGATGACGCACTGCTTTCGAGTGCAGCAACGACCATAGACACTCGTGCGAGATGACGCACTGCTTTCGAGTGCAGCAACGACCATAGACACTCGTGCGAGATGACGCACTGCTTTCGAGTGCAGCAACGACCATAGACACTCGTGCGAGATGACGCACTGCTTTCGAGTGCAGCAACGACCATAGACACTCGTGCGAGATGACGCACTGCTTTCGAGTGCAGCAACGACCATAGACACTCGTGCGAGATGACGCACTGCTTTCGAGTGCAGCAACGACCATAGACACTCGTGCGAGATGACGCACTGCTTTCGAGTGTAGCAACGACCATAGACACTCGTGCGAGATGACGCACTGCTTTCGAGTGCAGCAACGACCATAGACACTCGTGCGAGATGACGCACTGCTTTCGAGTGCAGCAACGACCATAGACACTCGTGCGAGATGACGCACTGCTTTCGAGTGCAGCAACGACCATAGACACTCGTGCGAGATGACGCACTGCTTTCGAGTGCAGCAACGACAGACACTCGTGCGCTCCGCGCACTCGACATCATTGGCTAACGATTTTGTTTTTACCATAGAAGCGTGCGGCAACTCACCGTTTTGCGTGCGGCAATGCCCCATTCTGTTGCAGCACGCTTCTATGGTAAAAACAAAAGCGAAATCGTTTGACAATGCCCATAAGCGTAGTTTATACCCGGACCCCCCGTTTATTCACTTTTATAACCCTTTAGCATTAAATAAACACATTGGAAGATTTCTATTAGAGGAATAATGCCACGAAAACAATTACTTATGAAATCGAATATGTTTGCTACTAAAAACCTGTATATCTCGATTTAAATGTATTAATTCATTCGAAATATTAAAAAATCTAATATAAATGACAACAACAAAACTGCATTGCTAAGAGCTGTTTGACAAAAACTGAGCACTTTGCTTTTTCAAACCAAATGGTGTTAATTTGCAAAGATCATTATATGATTAACAAACAAAGACGCTTGATGTACAAAGAGCTTGTAACATTTATGTATTGGGTCTGCAAACGAAGACAATAAAACGCTTTGAACTACCTAAATAGTTAATTAACTGTCACTGCCTGTTAACACTGCTTCGATGCCAATGCACATCGCTATTGTTTGCTACACGAACGATTGAAAAAGATGATTACTTTACGAGTATTTGATAATCTATAGGAAGAGAGCATGCAGTTACAGGCTTGAGCTCTGTCGTTCGGGACATTGCGTAATTGAAGCAACCCTGAGCTCAAGCGGACAGCTGAGCCTTGACAGCCGCCAACAGCATCAAAGCTGGAGCGGCCAGCATGAATGGCTGACTGCCAGGCCGCTGGGCTCCGTTGCATCGATTCCCGGTGCACACGCACTCGATGCTGGTCGTGATGGCCGACTCGCTCTTGTAGCAGCCCGACCAGCCCTGCTTGGATGCGCAGTACTTGTACTCGAGATCGCGCACCGTGTCTGGAAGAGCACGTTTTTTTAGAGATCTGGGCGGGAGAATCTGGGTGGGAAAATCTTGGCGGGAGAATCTGGGCGGGAGAATCTGGACGGGAGAATCTGGGCGGGAGAATCTGGACGGGAGAGTCTTGACGGGAGAACCTTGTCGGGAGAACCTTGTCGGGAGAATCTGGACGGGAGAATCTGGGCGGGAGAATCTGGACGGGAGAGTCTTGGCGGGAGAATCTGGACGGGAGAATCTGGACGGGAGAATCTGGACGGGAGAATCTGGACGGGAGAATCTGGACGGGAGAATCTGGACGGGAGAATCTGGACGGGAGAATCTGGACGGGAGAATCTGGACGGGAGAATCTGGACGGGAGAATCTGGACGGGAGAATCTGGACGGGAGAATCTGGACGGGAGAATCTGGACGGGAGAATCTGGACGGGAGAATCTTGTCGGGAGAATCTTGGAGGGAGAATCTGGACGGGAGAATCTGGACGGGAGAATCTGGACGGGAGAATCTTGGAGGGAGAATCTTGGAGGGAGAATCTGGGCGGGAGAATCTGGACGGGAGAATCTGGACGGGAGAATCTGGACGGGAGAATCTGGACGGGAGAATCTTGACGGGAGAGTCTTGGCGGGAGAATCTTGGCGGTGCTAGAATCTGGACGGGAGAATCTGGACGGGAGAATCTGGACGGGAGAATCTGGACGGGAGAGTCTTGGCGGGAGAATCTTGGCGGTGCTAGAATCTGGACGGGAGAATCTTGTCTTAGAGGAATTTTCGGGATACCCCTTATACTCGTCATCTACAATTTTTTATTCACTCACTGCGAAGTCCAACATAGTCGCCCTTGGTTGGCGGCTTCGGGTTCACCGAGACCAATTTGCCGCAGCCGTAAGTGCTGTCACAGATTGTTAATAATAAATTATTTGTTCCGTTTCTTTATTAGGTGACAAACCTTTCATAGTTGTTCCTACTCACCAGTTCTTTAAAATGTACTCAACCTTCTCAGTGAAACTGGCTGTCGTGCCGGTTGGTGCGCACCTCGACAGCTTGTCCTCGGGACACACGTAGCATTCCACTTCGCCTGCGGCGAGCTGGCAGATGCTTGAGAACAGGCCTGTCAGGGCGAGGTGGGGCTTCAGATATGCATTGCTCTGTTTGGCATCTTCACTTCACAGCCAGAAAAAAACGTAAGTCATATAAAGATAAGATAATAGCCGTTTATCGACTGACATCATCAGGGGTATTGAGATTCGTGTCAAAAGGGGTATTGAGATTCGTGTCAAAAGGGGTATTGAGATTCGTGTCAAAAGGGGTATTAAGATTCGTGTCAAAAGGGGTATTGAGATTCGTGTCAGAAGGGGTATTGAGATTCGTGTCAGAAGAGGTATTGAGATTCGTGTCAGAAAAGGTATTGAGATTCGTGTCAGAAGGGGTATTGAGATTCGTGTCAGAAGGTATTGAGATTCGTGTCAGAAGGGGTATTGAGATTCGTGTCAGAAGGTATTGAGATTCGCGTCAGAAGGGGTATTGACATTCGTATCAGAAGGGCATTGAGATTCTTGTCAGAAGGGGTATGCAATTCGTGTCAAAGGGGGTATTGAGATCCGTGTCAAAAGGGGTATTGAGATCCTTGTCAGAAGGGGCATTGAGATTTGTGTCAGAAGGGGTATTGAGATTCGTTTCAGAAGGTATTGAGATTCGCGTCAGAAGGGGTATTGAGATTCTTGTCAGAAGGCATATTGAGATTCGTGTCAGATGGGGTATTGAGATTCGTGTCAGAAATGATAGGAATTGAGATGTGTCAGGTGTGAATTTTAATGTGTCAGCAGAGTGGTACAGGAGAACTTACACAGAGTGCACAGTCCGTAAATGAAAGCAGCAGAGCTGGCAACTGACATCGTAGCGTTTATCTAAAAAGAGAAAGAAAAACACAATGATTAGCAACTGTTCAAGTCAAAATGTATATTGTGACAAAAATCGGGTCTTTATGAAGAAATGAACGCACATTAAGCTGTCTTTTTAGCGATTCTGTGTTACTTAAGAATTGTATTACCGACAGACAGTGAGTTGGATGGCTAAGATTTAGAAGGGGTTTTCTAACTTTCTGATGGGGAGGCTGGCTCACGATCGTTCCACGGAGGGGGGTAAGAAAGAAGTCTCAGGCCTTTATAATGCGTTCGTTCGCTCGAACACATTTAGGATAAGAAAGAAGAAATTTCCCTGCGTAAGCGCTGACCAACACACAGAGAAAATGGTCGACCGCCTTGCAACAAGGAGATCTTGAAGGAGATTTCTGGAGTGCTATGAACTTTCCCGAACTTTCCTACTTTCAATTGGCGCTAAAATCTAGTATGACTGCGATAGATTGGCGCTAAAATCTAGTCTGACGGTGTTAGATTGGCGCTAAAATCTAGTCTGACGGTGCTAGATTGGCGCTAAAATCTAGTCTGACGGTGCTAGATTGGCGCTAAAATCTAGTCTGACGGTGCTAGATTGGCGCTAAAATCTAGTCTGACGGTGCTAGATTGGCGCTAAAATCTAGTCTGACGGTGCTAAATTGGCGCTAAAATCTAGTCTGACGGTGCTAGATTGGCGCTAAAATCTAGTCTGACTGCGATAGATTGGCGCTAAAATCTAGTCTGACGGTGCTAGATTGGCGCTAAAATCTAGTCTGACTGCGATAGATTGGCGCTAAAATCTAGTCTGACGGTGCTAGATTGGCGCTAAAATCTAGTCTGACAGCGATAGATTGGCGCTAAAATCTAGTCTGACTGCGATAGATTGGCGCTAAAATCTAGTCTGACTGCGATAGATTGGCGCTAAAATCTAGTCTGACTGCGATAGATTGGCGCTAAAATCTAGTCTGACAGCGATAGATTGGCGCTAAACAAATCTCCAGGAATGCTTTAGTTGTCAATCCAGATTTTTTGTCCTGTCCCGAGATCGCCTTGACCGGCCCTTGCCCCTCCTTCCTCCCAGTCCCCTCTAGCCCAGCGGACTGGGGTGGGGGGTTGCGGTCAGGGTGGGCCTCTCGATCGATCGATTCGCCACGGGAATGGTTCAGATTTTGTACGCACACCACGAGGGTTTGATGGACGCGCAGAGGCCTGCATGCAGAATACTAAAGGCCTACCGCCACTCTTCTGCGAGGGTGAACACCTCGCCCCTCCCCCGCTGTGACCCGCCGGAACTCTCCCTCTCTCCATCTCTTCAGCAATGCCCAGTTCTTGCTGGAAGCTTACTGTGCGTATGGGGGAAGTTTCGCATATATTCTACAGACCTTCTCCTGACCCTTTTCAGCAGCGGCAATGAGTTTTCTATCAGTTTTTGCCCTACAGTCCATGGCAAAGACAAAGAAAAGGGGGGATTTAGGGATGGTATGGTTGGTTATTAAATTTGGTAAGGTATATAGGTAGCTAGGTAGATAAGCAGGTTGGGTAGATAGGGCAGGTAGGTAGGTAGGTAGGTTGGTAGGTTGGTAGGTAGATAGGTAGGTGGGTAGGTAGGTAGGTAGGTAGGTTGGTAGGTAGGTAGGTAGGTGGGTAGGTAGGTGGGTAGGTGGGTGGGTAGGTGGGTAGGTAGGTAGGTAAATAAGTAGGTTGGGTAGATAGGGCAGGTAGGTAGATTGGTAGGTAGGTAGGTAGGTAGGTAGATAAGTATGTTGGGTAGATAGGGCAGATAGGTAGGTAGGTTGGTAGGTAGGTGGGTAGGTAAGTAGGTAGTTAGGTTAGGTGAGGTAGGCTGATGGGTAGGTTGTTAGGTTGGGAAGTAGATTAGGTAGACGGGTAGCTAGGCTTCCAACTTTAACAACTCCCTATCAAACCCGAATTCACAATCCTCAAACTTCGTATTGCCCAATATTTATGAGATAAAAAAGAAGAACTTGGGCAGTATGAAAGTTGGCTTGTAAAAGTACTGCATTGATAGGTAAGAAGCCATTTTCAAGCCCCTAGCGCACCTAATTTTTTTGCTACAAGTCTTGCGCAGAAAACAACTGACTAAAAACGATTTTACTCACAGCACCCACAGAAGCATAAATTGGTTTCTAAGAAAGTCTCTGGGCATCAAAGCTTCTAAATTGTTTCTAAATATAGATTTCTGCTCGCAGCACGCAATAGCTGCATGCTTTAAAACTTCTCAGCTTCTCTTGGGTTGGGGGTTGGCGAGCAATGGCCCGATGTCGGGGGGGGGGGTACAAGCTCTTTCGTTGCGCTTCTTGCCGAACTGACGCAGCAAGTTCTGCCCCGGCCAAACATAATCAACTGAACTTGTTGCTGAGAATGGAGAAAAACATTAAAATTGTTTATTAAAAGGTGGAAATTCGATGGTTTTAATTACCTAAAGGTAAAGTGTTTATTTAGTAGACCGAGTGAGTCAAAGTTTACCATATTTTTCCTGAACAAAAATTTGTATAGACCATACCGAGGCGAGTGGACACAACACCATCACCATTATGAGTTTGGAAGGGAGCTGTTCCCATTGACAATAGGAGGAAGTTAATCTTGGATTCAACAGCACTGGAATACAAGGTGCAGATCCTGGAATTTAAGACAGCATTTTCGACAGCAACATTGAAAACTGAACACCCAAGAAACAGTGGCGTACTTGTTTCCATTTTTTATCCACTTTAAATCGCTAAAACAAAAAATGAAGGCAGCTAAAAAACCAACTTTGATGCAACTTTAAAGCGATACATTTATTTGTTTTAATGAGTTCAATCTCGCATATTTTGAGCATTCTTTTCTACAGCACACTTGAATTACATTCTCAATACAGTCTCCCAACTGTAGCAAATCACTTCTCCCGCGGTGGGTCACACTTTTTAGAGTGGCGGTTTGAATTTTGTCATTAACTCAAATAAAAAGTTATTTTATAAATCTACACAATTTGGAATAATGCTCTTTATTGTTTAGCAGAGTTTAACATCAAACGCAGCATAAGGCACAAGCAGTGAGAAAAATACACAATGAATCATTCGACCAGCAACTGGAAATATCTATAAGCTATAGTAATGCTTGTAGAATTTGGGGGATAGAGTTTGGGAAAATTCGGATCCCCGGTACAAGAGTCGGCGTATACATTCTTTTTCACTTCTGACGCTGACAACACAGTTTTTTTTTCAGAGGATTTGGTGTCAAATCGTGCATGTTAGAACGGGCAGCATTCTCAGGATGCACTCCGAATCGTCCAGCTTCATAGCGCCGTAGCTCAGGTGCATGAACCTGTGCACAGTGTAGGACGTGCTCGGCACGGCTCTGTTTTTGAAATTGGCGCACTTGATTTGACGACAATGCTCCTGCTTTAACTCGGACAGCCTCGCCATTCTGGCACTGTTGCCGCAGTTGGTTCTGAGCCATGAGCGAATGAAGTTTTCGTCCATGATGGGCTGGAACATCTCCGGCTCTGCTATCATCTCGTTGCACCAGTCGTCGGGTCGCTCAGCCTTTCTCATGGCCGCATATTTGTCGTAGAAGTTCTGCAGCATTCCCGGACCGGTCACGTGAATCGCCTGGTGAATGCCTCTGCGCTTCTTGGCCCAGTTGGCTTCGAACCAGGCCGGCCAGGTGTTGACCACGTAGTTTAAAAAACTGTGATTAGCCCGGCTCATCATAACGGCGTTGGAGATCAAGCTGGGCCGATTAAAGATGAAAGCGGCGTGCTCAGGTGGCTCCTGGCTCCACAGGGCCGTACGACAATTCCCGACGCTGCTAGACGCGGCGGTTGAGTTGTCACCTCGGCTCTCGCTGTTGGGCATCAGCAGCGGAGACAGGTCTCGCCGGAGCTCAACGTCCAGATCGACGTACATGCCGCCAACGTGGTGCAGCACAACCAGGCGCCCGATGTCAGACCGCTCCAAACCGTTGGATAGTTTTGCGTAGCTCTTTCTCAACTGCGGGTAGTGCTTCTCCACTAGCCGAGAGATCTGGTAGTCGTCCCAGTGCATATAGTACCACTTTATGGAGGAATTCTTGTTCAGAAGTTGCCACGACTGTACAATGTTGATGAGTTTTTTGTGAACTCGGCCATCCTTTGTAGTCCAGTGCACTATAGGCGGCATAGAGTCAGGAAACCGGTGCTGCACTTCGCCGCACTTCATTCCTTTCACTAGCGGCTGAACCGGTCCCTTTGTTGGCTTGGTGCTCAACCCTTGCGGTACTCTAAATGCGGTGGTTGGGCCTACGCGATTCTGACGAGCCTCTGGCGTTTGATTTGAATTAAAACCGCTGTGCAACAGCAGCAGGACTAGCGTGAAGAAGGCCGTCAGCAGGAGCAGCTTGGGAACCATTTGGGCTAAAAGTTTGTTGGTAGATTGGTTAGTTTTCTCCCAGCTTTTTAGGGAGTTGTCACATACTGGATGGAGTTGTCACCTACTGGATGGAGTTGTCACCTACTGGATGGAGTTGTCACCTACTGGATGGAGTTGTCACCTACTGGATGGAGTTGTCACCTACTGGATGGAGTTGTCACCTACTGGATGGAGTTGTCACCTACTGGATGGAGTTGTCACCCTACTGCAGGATGGAGTTGTCACCCTATTGCCTACTGCAGGATGGAGTTGTCACCCTATTGCCTACTGCAGGATGGAGTTGTCACCCTATTGCCTACTGCAGGATGGAGTTGTCACCCTATTGCCTACTGCAGGATGGAGTTGTCACCCTATTGCCTACTGCAGGATGGAGTTGTCACCCTATTGCCTACTGCAGGATGGAGTTGTCACCCTATTGCCTACTGCAGGATGGAGTTGTCACCCTATTGCCTACTGCAGGATGGAGTTGTCACCTACTGGATGGAGTTGTCACCTACTGGATGGAGTTGTCACCTACTGGATGGAGTTGTCACCTACTGGATGGAGTTGTCACCTACTGGATGGAGTTGTCACCTACTGGATGGAGTTGTCACCTACTGGATGGAGTTGTCACCTACTGGATGGAGTTGTCACCTACTGGATGGAGTTGTCACCTACTGGATGGAGTTGTCACCTACTGGATGGAGTTGTCACCTACTGGATGGAGTTGTCACCTACTGGATGGAGTTGTCACCTACTGGATGGAGTTGTCACCCTACACTGAATGGTGCTATCACCCTGCTTATGGTTTCCTTAATAAATAACGGAATCATATAAATATGCTTCTTACTTGTCCACTCCAGACAGTTGGTCAAATGCTGCTCTTTGTGACCATTTTTCGCTGACACCGGAAGAACGGTGCAGCAGCTACCTAACCTGAGTTTGGACACTGCCCAACTCAACATGCCGCGAGTTTGCGGTTAGTTGAAAATCGACTGCTCTATATATTTACACTACGGATATAGACTTGCTTTTGCAGTGCGGAAACACTTAGCTCAATGCATAGAATGAACAACTCGTACAATGTGATGCTATTTTATAGTGGCCAGTTTTGCGCATCCATCCAAGTGCTTTACCTCTCACTCCCTGAGCTATTCTGAGTGGCAGAGAGAGAGAGAGAGGGGGGAGGTCTAACAGAGGTCAGACCCGACTATGAGTAGCTCCTATAGCAAAACACTTATTGTCTACTGCGGGAGCAGGATAGAATGAGTCAGTTTGTTAAACACATGAAAATACCCGGCCACACTACCCACACGAGCAGAGTGCAATGTACAGGTACGCTAGCTTGTAAAGGCGAGTAGTGTACAACAGTGAGGTGGGCCGGTTCGAGTTTTGCACGAGCTCTGCGAATGCTGTTTTTTTGAAAGGTAAAATAGCTACCAATATACTCAGTGTAAGAGTGCGCGGCCAGGTAAGATGGTCGCTGTTTAGATGCAGCAACTGCATTCTTCTAGACGGGAGAATCTGGACAGGAGAGTCTGGACAGGAGAGTCTGGGCGGTGGAGAATATGGAAGGGAAATCTGGGCGGAAGAATCTGGACGGGAGAATCTGGACGGGAGAATCTGGACGGGAGAATCTGGACGGGAGAATCTGGACAGGAGAATCTGGACAGGAGAATCTGGACGGAAGAATCTGGACGGGAGAATCTTGGCGGGAGAATCTGGACGGGAGAGTCTTGGCGGGAGAATCTGGGCGAGAGAATCTGGACGGGAGAATCTGGACGGGAGAATCTGGACGGGAGAATCTGGACGGGAGAATCTGGACGGGAGAATCTGGACGGGAGAATCTGGACGGGAGAATCTGGACGGGAGAATCTGGACGGGAGAATCTGGACAGGAGAATCTGGACGGGAGAATCTGGACGGGAGAATCTGGACGGGAGAATCTGGACGGGAGAATCTGGACGGGAGAATCTGGACGGGAGAATCTGGACGGGAGAATCTGGACGGGAGAATCTGGACGGGAGAATCTGGACGGGAGAATCTGGACGGGAGAATCTGGACGGGAGAATCTGGACAGGAGAATCTGGACGGGAGAATCTGGACGGGAGAATCTGGACGGGAGAATCTGGACGGGAGAATCTGGACGGGAGAATCTTGGCGGGAGAGTCTTGGCGGTAGAGCCTTGGCGGGAGAATCTGGACGGGAGAATCTGGACGGGAGAATCTGGACGGGAGAATCTGGACGGGAGAATCTGGACAGGAGAATCTGGACAGGAGAATCTGGACGGGAGAATCTGGACGGGAGAATCTGGACGGGAGAATCTGGACGGGAGAATCTGGACGGGAGAATCTGGACGGGAGAATCTGGACGGGAGAATCTTGGCGGGAGAGTCTTGGCGGGAGAGTCTTGGCGGGAGAGCCTTGGCGGGAGAATCTGGACGGGAGAATCTGGACGGGAGAATCTGGACGGGAGAATCTGGACAGGAGAATCTGGACGGGAGAATCTGGACGGGAGAATCTGGACGGGAGAATCTGGACGGGAGAATCTGGACGGGAGAATCTGGACGGGAGAATCTGGACGGGAGAATCTTGGCGGGAGAGTCTTGGCGGGAGAGCCTTGGCGGGAGAATCTGGACGGGAGAATCTGGACGGGAGAATCTGGACGGGAGAATCTGGACGGGAGAATCTGGACGGGAGAATCTGGACGGAAGAATCTGGACGGGAGAATCTGGAGGGAGAATCTGGACGGGAGAATCTGGACGGGAGAATCTGGACGGGAGAATCTGGACGGGAGAGTCTTGGCGGGAGAATCTGGACGGGAGAATCTGGACGGGAGAATCTGGACGGGAGAATCTGGACGGGAGAATCTGGACGGGAGAATCTGGACGGGAGAATCTGGACGGGAGAGTCTTGGCGGGAGAATCTGGACGGGAGAATCTTGGCGGGAGAATCTGGGCGAGAGAATCTGGACGGGAGAATCTGGACGGGAGAATCTGGACGGGAGAATCTGGACGGGAGAATCTGGACGGGAGAATCTGGACAGGAGAATCTGGACGGGAGAATCTGGACGGGAGAATCTGGACGGGAGAATCTGGACGGGAGAATCTGGACGGGAGAATCTGGACGGGAGAATCTGGACAGGAGAATCTGGACGGGAGAATCTGGACGGGAGAATCTGGACGGGAGAATCTGGACGGGAGAATCTGGACGGGAGAATCTGGACGGGAGAATCTGGACGGGAGAATCTGGACGGGAGAATCTTGGCGGGAGAGTCTTGGCGGGAGAATCTGGGCGAGAGAATCTGGACGGGAGAATCTGGACGGGAGAATCTGGACGGGAGAATCTGGACGGGAGAATCTGGACGGGAGAATCTGGACGGGAGAATCTGGACGGGAGAATCTGGACGGGAGAATCTGGACGGGAGAATCTGGACGGGAGAATCTGGACAGGAGAATCTGGACGGGAGAATCTGGACGGGAGAATCTGGACGGGAGAATCTGGACGGGAGAATCTGGACGGGAGAATCTTGGCGGGAGAGTCTTGGCGGGAGAGCCTTGGCGGGAGAATCTGGACGGGAGAATCTGGACGGGAGAATCTGGACGGGAGAATCTGGACGGGAGAATCTGGACGGGAGAATCTGGACGGGAGAATCTGGACGGGAGAATCTGGACGGGAGAATCTGGACGGGAGAATCTGGACGGGAGAATCTGGACAGGAGAATCTGGACGGGAGAATCTGGACGGGAGAATCTGGACGGGAGAATCTGGACGGGAGAATCTGGACGGGAGAATCTGGACGGGAGAATCTGGACGGGAGAATCTGGACGGGAGAATCTGGACGGGAGAATCTTGGCGGGAGAGTCTTGGCGGGAGAATCTGGGCGAGAGAATCTGGACGGGAGAATCTGGACGGGAGAATCTGGACGGGAGAATCTGGACGGGAGAATCTGGACGGGAGAATCTGGACGGGAGAATCTGGACGGGAGAATCTGGACGGGAGAATCTGGACGGGAGAATCTGGACGGGAGAATCTGGACGGGAGAATCTGGACGGGAGAATCTGGACGGGAGAATCTGGACGGGAGAATCTGGACGGGAGAATCTGGACGGGAGAATCTTGGCGGGAGAGTCTTGGCGGGAGAGCCTTGGCGGGAATCTGGACGGGAGAATCTGGACGGGAGAATCTGGACGGGAGAATCTGGACGGGAGAATCTGGACGGGAGAATCTGGACAGGAGAATCTGGACGGGAGAATCTGGACGGGAGAATCTGGACGGGAGAATCTGGACAGGAGAATCTGGACGGGAGAATCTGGACGGGAGAATCTGGACGGGAGAATCTGGACGGGAGAATCTGGACAGGAGAATCTGGACGGGAGAATCTGGACGGGAGAATCTGGACGGGAGAATCTGGACGGGAGAATCTGGACGGGAGAATCTGGACGGGAGAATCTGGACGGGAGAATCTGGACGGGAGAATCTGGACGGGAGAATCTGGACGGGAGAATCTGGACGGGAGAATCTGGACGGGAGAATCTGGACGGGAGAATCTTGGCGGGAGAATCTTGGCGGGAGAATCTGGACGGGAGAATCTGGACGGGAGAATCTGGACGGGAGAATCTGGACGGGAGAATCTGGACGGGAGAATCTGGACGGGAGAATCTGGACGGAGAATCTGGACGGAGAATCTGGACGGGAGAATCTGGACGGGAGAATCTGGACGGGAGAATCTGGACGGGAGAATCTGGACGGGAGAATCTGGACGGGAGAATCTGGACGGGAGAATCTGGACGGGAGAATCTGGACGGGAGAATCTGGACGGGAGAATCTGGACGGGAGAATCTGGACGGGAGAATCTGGACGGGAGAATCTGGACGGGAGAGTCTTGGCGGGAGAATCTGGACGGGAGAATCTGGACGGGAGAATCTGGACGGGAGAATCTGGACGGGAGAATCTGGACGGGAGTGTTGATGCAGGAGAATTGAAAAATCTCATTTCTGATGGCTAGAGAGTCGAAGGCAAACCAAGGAATTGAAATATTCTCTTCTCGGTATATTCTCATGGTTCTAATTTTGGAAACAGTTTAGGCGTCAGAAAAATATTTTTACAACGTGCTCCGAAACTGCTGCATCGCGTGAGCAACCCTCCACGTCTCTTAACTCGACGTGCTGTCGGCCAACTATTGTTCTCCAACATTATTTGAGCAAGGCAAACTCACGCACGCCCTTGGTTGGTGGCCTTTTTTTAACAAAAAAGTTTTCGTTTTATTACTCATACCAGATTAATCCAGCCTGCTGTTAGAGAGAGTGCGCAGTTCATTTACTCGTTAATAGAGCCGACACTGTCTAAAATCGGTTGAATCCAATTCAAGACATGCACATTAGATCTGCTGGATTAAGGCAGAAAAGTCAGCTCATATTGTCCCAAGCTGTATTTTTTAATTATAAAACTATAGACACAATTTACATGTTTCTGACTTCAAAACCAGACACAATCTAACATTATCTGCCCCCCCCCCAAAACCATAGACACAATCTATCATTGTCTGCCCCCCCCCCAAAAACCATAGACACAATCTATCATTGTCTGCCCCCCCCCAAAACCATAGACACAATCTATCATTGTCTGCCCCCCCCCAAAAACCATAGACACAATCTATCATTGTCTGCCCCCCCCCAAAACCATAGACACAATCTATCATTGTCTGCCCCCCCCCCAAACCATAGGCACAATCTATCATTGTCTGCCTCCCAAAACCATAGGCACAATCTATCATTGTCTGCCTCCCAAAACCATAGGCACAATCTATCATTGTCTGCCTCCCAAAACCATAGACACAATCTATCATTGTCTGCCCCCCCCCCAAAACCATAGACACAATCTACCATTTTCTGCCCCCCCCCAAAACCATAGACACAATCTATCATTGTCTGCCCCCCCCAAAACCATAGACACAATCTATCATTGTCTGCCCCCCCCAAACCATAGACACAATCTACCATTTTCTGCCCCCCCCCAAAACCATAGACGCAATCTATCATTGTCTGCCCCCCCCCCAAAACCATAGACACAATCTATCATTGTCTGCCCCCCCCCAAAACCATAGACACAATCTATCATTGTCTGCCCCCCCCCAAAACCATAGGCACAATCTATCATTGTCTGCCTCCCAAAACCATAGACACAATCTATCATTGTCTGCCCCCCCCCAAAACCATAGACACAATCTACCATTGTCTGCCCCCCCTAAAACCATAGGCACAATCTATCATTGTCTGCCTCCCAAAACCATAAACACAATCTATCATTGTCTGCCCCCCCCCCAAAACCATAGACACAATCTACCATTGTCTGCCCCCCCTAAAACCATAGACACAATCTATCATTGTCTGCCCCCCCCCAAAGCCATAGACACAATCTACCATAGCCTAGCCTCAAAGCCATAGACACAATCTACCATTGCCTAGCCTCAAAGCCATAGACAAAATCTACCATTGCCTAGCCTCAAAGCCATAGACACAATCTACCATTGCCTAGCTTCAAAGCCATAGACACAATCTACCATTGCCTAGCCTCAAAGCCATAGACACAATCTACCATTGCCTAGCTTCAAAGCCATAGACACAATCTACCATTGCCTAGCCTCAAAGCCATAGACACAATCTACCATTGCCTAGCTTCAAAGCCATAGACACAATCTACCATTGCCTAGCTTCAAAGCCATAGACACAATCTACCATTGCCTAGCCTCAAAGCCATAGACACAATCTACCATTGCCTAGCTTCAAAGCCATAGACACAATCTACCATTGCCTAGCTTCAAAGCCATAGACACAATCTACCATTGCCTAGCCTCAAAGCCATAGACACAATCTACCATTGCCTAGCTTCAAAGCCATAGACACAATCTACCATTGCCTAGCTTCAAAGCCATAGACACAATCTACCACTGTCTGACTCGAAAGTTAATCGAAACGCGTGAAAAGTCGAAGCTCGGTGAGAAACGGAATTTTCACTGAACTTGCCTTGTCAAAGTGAGCCACGCCTAGATCAATGTCACCTACTAATCGCTCAAATCTTTGAACTATGGATATCAAACAGATGATGTCTTTGTGAAATCTAATCCACCATCTCATGTTTGAGTTGGCTCAAAGAATATTGCTGACATCTGACTTGACAAAGCAACTCGTAATTGACGTTTACCTTGCGAAACCCTCTACGAAAAAAGGGTATAAAATCGGAAGCAAAAACTACGAAAGCTGACAACAGTCTAGAGTTCGAGTTGGAAATCTGCAATTGCGGTGGCCAGATCAGCGTAAGTCTTTGTTATTTTAAATGATTTTTTGCTATATTTGTGTTCATGTTCATAAAAATGGCACCCAAAGTTAGAAAAACGGCGGCTCCAGTTTAAAAATGGCTGCCTCGGTGTAAAAATGGCAGCTCCAGTTAAAAATGGCAGCCCCAGTTTAAAAATGGCAGCCCCAGTTTAAAAATGGCAGCCCCGGTTTAAAAATGGCAGCCCCGGTTTAAAAATGGCAGCCCCAGTTTAAAAATGGCAGCCCCGGTTTAAAAATGGCAGCCCCGGTTTAAAAATGGCAGCCCCGGTTTAAAAATGGCAGCCCCGGTTTAAAAATGGCAGCCTCGGTGTAAAAATGGCAGCTCCAGTTAAAAATGGCAGCCCCGGTTTAAAAATGGCACTCGCAATTTAAAATTTGCATTTCACTTTTTAAAAATGGCAGCCCCAATTTGAATCAGCAACAGTCTCACCATTTCAGGAAACTGGGCAGTGCAGGATGGATCTGAAGACGCAGTTCACCATCGCCCAGACAGTTGGCCAAGGCCTGGGCATTGTGCTCAATCTCATATTCGTGAGATTCACCGTTAAAGAGAAGATTGGCACCAGCTCAACAACAATTTTACTGCGCAGCCAATCAATGATTGACACCTGGGTAATGATATTTAATTTGCTATTCCTGCAGTACTTCGGCAAGATGCCGGAGCCGAGTCAGGACAGCTCGGACGCGATGTGGTATTTCTATTGCTACGTGCCCTTCAGCCAGATCCTGTACTGGAGCTTCGTGTGCATGAGTGTCTACAACCTGGTGATGGTGTCGGCTGAGCGCTGCCTCTGCCTGTGCGCTCCGTTCTGGTACCGCGAGCATAAGACAGGCATTCTGCGCACCTGTCTAGCGGTTATCATCGCGTCCGCCTTCTTTGTTGAGTTTCCCTACTGCATCATTATTAACAAGTACGTGAAGGAGGCTGCAGTGCTAGAGGTGAATTCTACAGCCGGCAATGCCTCGGCGAATGCTATTGTCAAGCGCTGCGTCTTCGGCGACGCACCTGTGAGTATGAAGAGCGCCTTCGGCATTGCCTACGTGATTCTATTCTGGATGCTGCCGTTCTTCATCATGCTGCTGCTCTACAGCCTCATCTTGTTGAGAATTCGAGCTTCGTTAAGCCTCAACGCAAAGTCTAGCAGCGCCGAGGGTAATAAAATCGGTTCAGCTGCCCTGCGACTTACCTTCATCACTGCCATAACCTCGTGCGCGTTCGTTTTACTGTTTGCCATGGACAGCATCAACTATTTGAAATTCAATCTGGGCATCGATGAGAGTCGCATTGAACTGCTGGAGCATCTGGACTCGTTTATGGTCAGCATGAATAGCGCCGTCAATCCGTTTATTTACCTCATCTTCATGCCGCAGTTTCGCAGATTCGTGTTCGGCAGCTGCGGCGACAGCGGCGGGCCGGCCGCGGCAACGACCAGCCAGACTGAGTCCGTGTCCGCCGCCGCTGTCCCCAGGACTGGGCGGCTGGCCGAGATGAAGCGGCCTGCAGCTGCGGACCAGGGCGCTGCTGATGTTGGAAACTAGTGGACAAGATCGGACTGTCAGCTGATGCTGCTGTCTGTCTGTCTGTCTGTCTGTCTGTCTGTCTGTCTGTCTGTCTGTCTGTCTGTCTATCTGTCTGTCTGTCTGTCTGTCTGTCTATCTGTCTATCTCTGTCCGTCTATCTGTCTGTCTGCCTGCCTGCCTGTCTGTCTGTCTGTCTGTCTGTCTGTCTATCTGTCTGTCTGTCTGTCTGTCTGTCTGTCTGTCGATCTGTCTGTCTGTCTGTCTGTCTGTCTGTCTGTCTGTCTGTCTGTCTGTCTGTCTGTCTGTCTGTCTGTCTGTCGATCTGTCTGTGTGTCTGTCTGTCTGTCTGTCTGTCTGTCTGTCTGTCTGTCTGTCTGTCTGTCTGTCTGTCTGCCTGTCTGTCTGTCTGTCTGCCTGCCTGCCTGCCTGTCTCTTTCAGTGACTGTCTATCAATCATTTCTCTTTGCTTTCAGAAGCAGCGAAGCAAGCAGCTGACTGATCTGATCTGATAAATTTCTGACAAATTTAAGAAAACTCTATTTTTACTACTCGCATCGCACGAGTAGCTGTAGTAGTACTAGCAGTAGATTAGTCATGCGCAGTGCGCCATAAAAAAACTGACGCAAGCCAAGAGACACAGCGTTTTCAAGCGCCCCGCATAAAGAAGGGATTCGCTTTGGTTGAAAATTTATTTCAAAATTTCCACCGACTATAACAAAAACTTAATAAGATGAATAATAGTGTGTTGTCACGCAAGTTTGAGTGCTTCATAAGTCTAGTTTTTTTATAACCGGCATTTTCAGCCATATTGAGAACGATTGTGCAATTGCACACTACTTGATAAATAAGTAGGCACTATGCAAATTAATGCCGGAATTTAATCCAGCAGCAGCAAGAAACGATTAAACAAAACTTGATTGCATAAAGCATGGAATTGAATCAGCCAGAGACGGGTGCAAGAAGTTGTAGAAAAAAACGGAAATGAAAAATAAATGAAAACAGGTAAATAATCGGAATTGTTGTTGATGCTATGAAGTTAAATATATAGTTTTTCCACTGTTACACGGACAAACGAGTTAGTGCATGGGAATGAAACAATAGATTTTGAACCTGATTTCTTTTAATCACTAGGAGGCACGGGTACAGGCTGCAGGTCCTGGTTGCCAACCGCTGTCAGGTGATAAATATTGGCGGCAGGATAAGGGGGCGCCTGCATGTGCTCCTGCAGCATGCTGATTGGCGCTAGCGACCCTTTCGGTAAGCCGACGCCAACGCCGACGCCGCCTCCACCGCCGCCTCCGCTGTTGCCACTGCTGGTCGCCTTACTTTTCCGTTTGCGCTTCTGGATGCCCTCCTTTTTCATTGTCAGCGGCCGCTGGATCTGGCGGGGGGTTTGGGAGGATTGAAAATTCACTGGGTAACCGGCTGTAGGTAACTTCAGTGTCGGCATAATGTGTGTCTACCTGGAGTGTGTCTACTTGGAGGGTGTCTACTTGGAGGGTGTCTACCTGGAGTGTGTCTACCTGGAGTGTGTCTACTTGGAGGGTGTCTACCTGGAGGGTGTCTACCTGGAGTGTGTCTACTTGGAGTGTGTCTACTTGGAGGGTGTCTACTTGGAGGGTGTCTACTTGGAGGGTGTCTACTTGGAGGGTGTCTACCTAGAGGGTGTCTACCTGGAGGGTGTCTACCTGAAGGGTGTCTACCTGGGGTGCCTACCTGGAGGGTGCCTACCTGGAGGGTGTCTACCTGGAGGGTGTCTACCTGGAGGGTGTCTATCTGGTGGGTGTCTATCTGGTGGGTGTCTATCTGGTGGGTGTCTACCTGGAGGGTGTCTATCTGGTGGGTGTCTATCTGGTGGGTGTCTACCTGGAGGGTGTCTATCTGGTGGGTGTCTACTTGGAGGGTGTCTACCTGGAGTGTGTCTACTTGGAGGGTGTCTACTTGGAGGGTGTCTACTTGGAGGGTGTCTACTTGGAGGGTGTCTACCTGAAGGGTATCTACTTAAAGGGTGCCTTCCTGGCGGGTGTCTACCTAGAGGGTGTCTACCTGGAGGGTGTCTACCTGAAGGGTGTCTACCTGGGGTGCCTACCTGGAGGGTGTCTACCTGAAGGGTGTCTACCTGGGGTGCCTACCTGGGGTGCCTACCTGGAGGGTGTCTACCTGGGGTGCCTACCTGGAGGGTGTCTACCTGGAGGGTGTCTACCTGGAGGGTGTCTATCTGGTGGGTGTCTATCTGGTGGGTGTCTACCTGGAGGGTGTCTATCTGGTGGGTGTCTACTTGGAGGGTGTCTACCTGGAGGGTGTCTATCTGGTGGGTGTCTACTTGGAGGGTGTCTACCTGGAGTGTGTCTACTTGGAGGGTGTCTACCTGGAGGGTGTCTATCTGGTGGGTGTCTACTTGGAGGGTGTCTACTTGGAGGGTGTCTACTTGGAGGGTGTCTACCTGGACTGTGTCTACCTGGAGGGTGTCTACCTGGAGGGTGTCTACTTGGAGGGTGTCTACTTGGAGGGAGTCTACCTGTAGAGGGTGTCTACCTTGAGGGTGTCTACCTGGAGAGGGTGTCTACCTGGAGAGGGTGTCTACCTGGAGGGTGTCTACCTGGAGGGTGTCTACCTGGAGGGTGTTTACCTGAAAATAATTACCTGAAGATGTCTAAGACTAATGAATATATTTAAGACTACCTGAAGATGTCTAAGACTACCTGAAGATGTCTAAGACTACCTGAAGATGTCTAAGACTACCTGAAGATTTCTAAGACTACCTGAAGATGTCTAAGACTACCTGAAGACGTCTAAGACTACCTGAAGATGTCTAAGACTACCTGAAGATGTCTAAGACTACCTGAAGATGTCTAAGACTACCTGAAGATGTCTAAGACTACCTGAAGATGTCTAAGACTACCTGAAGGTGTCCTTGGAAGCGTGTTCTGAACTGAAATTACTAAACAAACCTTGTGCAGCTTATAGTACAAGCCGCAGGCGTTGCACACCGATTCGCCTTCGTTATTTCGTCGCCACAGCGTAGTCTGAGTTGTCTGACAGTTGCTGCACACCTGCCCGACTCGCTGCTTATTGGCCGATCCCCCGGCGCCCCCGCCGCCGCCGCCGCCGCCGCCCGCGCTGGCGCCACCGCCGCCACTGCCGCTTGCGTTTACTCCGGCGCTGGAGGCGCCGCCGCCACCGCCGCTGCCGCCTGCCGCAGTCGCAGACGACGACGCCTGAAAGAAATATTCAACAATTCAAGATTTATGACAGGATTTGCAATATTCGCATATATTGTAACGGGCTACTATAAGTAGGCTATTGATGCACGGATTTCGATAGGATTTAAAATTTAGCCTAAGAAGAGGTGAAAAGACAGGTTAGATAGCAGACAGACAGGGTGAAAAAGACAGGTGAGAGAGCAGACAGACAGGGTGAAAAAGACAGGTGAGAGAGCAGACAGACAGGGTGAAAAAGACAGGTGAGAGAGCAGACAGACAGGGTGAAAAAGACAGGTGAGAGAGCAGACAGACAGGGTGAAATAAACAGGCGAGACAGCAGACAGACAGGGTAAAAAAGACCGGTGAGAGAGCAGACAGACAGGGTGAAATAAACAGGCGAGACAGCAGACAGACAGGGTAAAAAAGACAGGTGAGAGAGCAGACAGACAGGGTGAAATAAACAGGCGAGACAGCAGACAGACAGGGTAAAAAAGACAGGTGAGAGAGCAGACAGACAGGGTGAAATAAACAGGTGAGACAGCAGACAGACAGGGTAAAAAAGACAGGTGAGACAGCAGACAGACAGGGTGAAAAAGACAGGTGAGACAGCAGACAGACAGGGTGAAAAAGACAGGTGAGACAACAGACAGACAGGGTGAAAAAGACAGGTGAGACAGCAGACAGACAGGGTGAAAAAGACAGGTGAGACAGCAGACAGACAGGGTGAAAAAGACAGGTGAGACAACAGACAGACAGGGTGAAAAAGACAGGTGAGACAGCAGACAGACAGGGTGAAAAAGACAGGTGGGAGAGCAGACAGACAGGGTTAAAAAGACAGGTGGGAGAGCAGACAGACAGGGTGAAAAAGACAGGTGAGAGAGCAGACAGACAGGGTAAAAAAGACAGGTGAGAGAGCAGACAGACAGGGTAAAAAAGACAGGTGAGAGAGCAGACAGACAGGGTGAAATAAACAGGTGAGACAGCAGACAGACAGGGTAAAAAAGACAGGTGAGACAGCAGACAGACAGGGTGAAATAAACAGGCGAGACAGCAGACAGACAGGGTAAAAAAGACCGGTGAGAGAGCAGACAGACAGGGTGAAATAAACAGGCGAGACAGCAGACAGACAGGGTAAAAAAGACAGGTGAGAGAGCAGACAGACAGGGTGAAATAAACAGGCGAGACAGCAGACAGACAGGGTAAAAAAGACAGGTGAGAGAGCAGACAGACAGGGTGAAATAAACAGGCGAGACAGCAGACAGTCAGTAACTCATGCAGAGGAGAAATCAAGTCCCCACTAGAAGCAGCAAATGCAGCCAGAAACTCACAGATCTCTTGGTAGGGGATCTAGCAATGGGCCGCTGCACTCCATTGGACCTGGTGTACAGGCCGCAGGCATTGCACAGGTAGTGGCCAGTATCGTCGCGTCTCCACAGAGGTGTCGCACTGGCGCCGCAGTTAACGCACTCCCGATTTGAGTCGTAGTCTAAAATGCATTATGGCGTTTGGTATGAAATTTTAGGCTTGCTGTCTGTTTGACAGATGATGCAATCAGTGTTTTCAAAGAACGACTATATGGTGATTGCAAATGTTACAAGGGCCTATGCAAATAGCCTGTGTGTTGAAAGAGCTGGGGACTGCTTGCCTTATTACTTTTAGTTATATTTGACTAACTGGGAAACATTGGCTGTCACTTCTGTGACTTTTACAATTCAAATAAACTTGAGACTGCAAGCCACCGTGAATCTAATATAGAGACCCTGACACCCTTCAATAGATTCCTGATAGCTTTAATTGGTCCTGACACACCTGACACATTTAAGACCCTGACACCCTTCAAGTAGACCCTGACACCCTTCAAGTAGACCCTGACACCCTTCAAGTAGACCCTGACACCCTTCAAGTAGACCCTGACACCTTTCAAGAGGCCCAAACACCCTTCAAATAGACCCTGACACCCTTCAAGTAGACCCTGACACCCTTCAAATAGACCTTGACACCCTTCAAATAGACCCTGACACCCTTCAAATAGACCCTGGCACCCTTCAAATAGACCCTGGCACCCTTCAAGTAGACCCTGGCACCCTTCCTTCAAGTAGACCCTGACAACCTTCAAGAGGCCCAAACACCCTTCAAGTAGACTCTGACACCCTTCAAGAAATCCTAAAACTCTTGTAGATATAGCTTTCAGACTTTTCATACCACACACAGTTACCAGCAAGGAATTGTTATTTTTAAATAGCCTAATTGTACATTTATACCAAAATGCAGCTCATTTATTGTTTAAACTCAGCGATGACGCGAGTTACCCACAGAATATTTAGAACTCATGTGAAAATCTGTTATCTGGAACATAGCAAGTTTGCGACCCCCATGCGCAGTCTCTACAAAGTCTCCAGTCAGTAACTGGTCAGCTGCTAGTGCAGTACAACCCAGCAACACAACTTCCAAATTGCTGGCAGTCAGCCTTCCCAAAACAAGTTTCTGCAACTAGATTTTTGCTCCATGCGGTGCGCTCTAAAAATGTCATTCTATAGCGCCAGCTAAAAGGCCTGGTCCCAAACCACTCCACGTAGACAGGCCGCTGTGTTTGCGGCAAAATCTCAGTCCTAAACGGGAAAAACCGAGCGCAAACAGTGTTATCAGCCATTCGAGCTTCGCGGAGTATTCGAATGCTGGCTGCTCTTCGCATATGGCGTATTATATAGGCTTGATTTGACTTACCGATAAGAGATTCGACCCACCAACCTCCCTCCCAGCTCCACATATTGCTCAGAGTCAATCGTTGCGTTCTCAACCAGCGAAGTAACAGTCTTTATATTCACGCGTATATTTGAGCCTACATGCAGAGCAGCTTGTGAAACCCACCACAGAGTTGTTGAATGTGCAGCGCATTCCAATATTGAGTTCGTGCACGTGTTTGCATGGGAGAATAGCGGTTTGACTCCGGGAAATGAGGGGGCGCATGACCTGTCCAAGATTTGACGGAATACTTTTCTGATTCTCAAATGGCGCCTCTCTGATTCTCAAATGGCGCCTCTCTGATTCTCAAATGGCGCCTCTCTGATTCTCAAATGGCGCCTCTCTGATTCTGAAATGGCGCCTCTCTGATTCTGAAATGGCGCCTCTCTGATTCTGAAATGGTACCAACTTCTCTCTGATTCTGAAATGGTACCAACTTCTCTCTGATTCTGAAATGGTACCAACTTCTCTCTGATTCTGAAATGGTACCAACTTCTCTCTGATTCTGAAATGGTACCAACTTCTCTCTGATTCTGAAATGGTACCAACTTCTCTCTGATTCTGAAATGGTACCAACCTCTCTCTGATTCTGGCGCCTCTCTTTGATTCTGAAATGGCGCTTCTCTGATTCTCAAATGGCGCCTCTCTGATTCTCAAATGGCGCCTCTCTGATTCTCAAATGGCGCCTCTCTGATTCTGAAATGGTACCAACTTCTCTCTGATTCTGAAATGGTACCAACTTCTCTCTGATTCTGAAATGGTACCAACTTCTCTCTGATTCTGAAATGGTACCAACTTCTCTCTGATTCTGAAATGGTACCAACTTCTCTCTGATTCTGAAATGGTACCAACCTCTCTCTGATTCTGGCGCCTCTCTTTGATTCTGAAATGGCGCCTCTCTGATTCTCAAATGGCGCCTCTCTGATTCTCAAATGGCGCCTCTCTGATTCTGAAATGGTACCAACTTCTCTCTGATTCTGAAATGGTACCAACTTCTCTCTGATTCTGAAATGGTACCAACTTCTCTCTGATTCTGAAATGGTACCAACTTCTCTCTGATTCTGAAATGGTACCAACTTCTCTCTGATTCTGAAATGGTACCAACCTCTCTCTGATTCTGGCGCCTCTCTTTGATTCTGAAATGGCGCCTCTCTGATTCTCAAATGGCGCCTCTCTGATTCTCAAATGGCGCCTCTCTGATTCTGAAATGGTACCAACTTCTCTCTGATTCTGAAATGGTACCAACTTCTCTCTGATTCTGAAATGGTACCAACTTCTCTCTGATTCTGAAATGGTACCAACCTCTCTCTGATTCTGGCGCCTCTCTTTGATTCTGAAATGGCGCCTCTCTGATTCTCAAATGGCGCCTCTCTGATTCTGAAATGGCGCCTCTCTGATTCTGAAATGGTACCAACTTCTCTCTGATTCTGAAATGGTACCAACTTCTCTCTGATTCTGAAATGGTACCAACTTCTCTCTGATTCTGAAATGGTACCAACCTCTCTCTGATTCTGGCGCCTCTCTTTGATTCTGAAATGGCGCCTCTCTGATTCTCAAATGGCGCCTCTCTGATTCTCAAATGGCGCCTCTCTGATTCTGAAATGGTACCAACTTCTCTCTGATTCTGAAATGGTACCAACTTCTCTCTGATTCTGAAATGGTACCAACTTCTCTCTGATTCTGAAATGGTACCAACCTCTCTCTGATTCTGGCGCCTCTCTTTGATTCTGAAATGGCGCCTCTCTGATTCTCAAATGGCGCCTCTCTGATTCTCAAATGGCGCCTCTCTGATTCTGAAATGGCGCCTCGATGATTCTGAAATGGTACCAACCTCTCTCTAATTCTGGCGCCTCCCTCTGATTCTGACATGGCGCCTCTCTCTGATTCTGGCGCCTCCCTCTGATTCTGACATGGCGCCTCTCTCTCTGATTCTCAAATGGCGCCTCTCTGATTCTGAAATGGCGCCTCTCTCTCTGATTATGAAATGGCGCCTTCCTCTCTCTGATTCTCAAATGGCGCCTCTCTGATTCTGAAATGGCGCCTCTCTCTCTGATTATGAAATGGCGCCTCTCTCTCTGATTCTCAAATGGCGCCTCTGTGTCTATCTCTCTGATTATGAAATGGCGCCTCTTTCTCTAATTCTCAAATGGCGCCTCTCTGATTCTCACATGGCGCCTCTCTGTCTATCTCTCTGATTCTGAAATGGCGCCTCTTTCTGATTCTGAACTCTTCAGTGCGCTTCTCTCTCGAATTCTACAATAGCGCCTCTCAAGCCTTAAATGGCACTACTCTGGTATTCAGGAACAATGGCCCCTCATTTTGAATAGGTAAGTCTATAATCAATAATAGCAGAACTCACCGACAAACTCGCTAGTCATTGAAGGCAGGTAGCAGTTGCCGTACCGGCCAGCCGTGTCCCAGGCGTACGCCCCGCCAGATTGAGGCGAAACAAACACAGTCTGCTGCTGCTGCTGCTGGACTTGCTGCAACTGCAACTGCTGCTGCGGCAACTGCTGCTGCTGCTGCTGCTGCTGCTGTCCGCTCCAATCGCCGTAGATCCCGGCCATATCCACCCCCGCCACGGCGGCAACCGCAGCGGCCGAATCAATGGACCAGGCTGCATGGGGGTAGCCGGCGGCGTGGTGAGCGGCGGCCTGCTGCATCCGAGCTCCGGACACGACAGGACTGCAGGCGTTGGCGATGTAGGCGGTCGATACCTGCCCAGAGGCCGCCGGCATCACCGGGTAGCCCATGTAGTCCGCGCCGCCGCTGCCGGTGCCGTCGTGAAAGTACTGCAGTCCGGCCGCTGCTGCCGCTGCCGCCGCTGCTGCCGCCGCCTTCGCTGCGCTGGGGTCTTCGATGCCGCCGCGTTGCAGATGGTATTTCAGCTGCTGCTCCTCGACTGCCTGCTGGTGCTGGTGCTGATGGAGCTGCTGCTGGTGCAGCTGTGGATGCAGCTGCTGCTGCTGGGAATCCTTGAGCATGGCAGAGGCGGTTATGGGATATTTGTCAAAACTATACCACTTTTCTCAGATCGAAATTTACAATCAAAACTGCCGCTGTTCTCCGAGAGGACGAGAATTTCCCGCAGGGGCGCTTCCAGCTATAGTCGAAATTTCAAGTCAAATCCAGTATATAGATTACACTGGACTATGCCAGACTAGATTAGAAATAGATTACAACTAGACTAGATTACGATTAGGACTAGACTAGACTATATGAGACTAGATTAGAAATATACTATAGTCTAGACTAGATTAGAACTAGACTAGATTACGATTAGAACTAGACCTAGACTAGATTAGACTAGATTAGAACTAGACTAGACTAGATTAGAACTAGACTAGACTAGATTAGACTGACGAGCTAGACTAAACTAGATTAGGCTATAGACTAGAATTAGATTAGACTAGATTAGACTATAGATTCGAACTAGACTAGACTAGATTAGAACTAGACTAGACTATATTAGAACAAGACTAGACTAGATTAGAACTAGACTAGATTAGATTAGAACTAGACTAGACTAGATTAGAACTAAGACTAGACTAGATTAGAACTAGAGTAGAGTAGAACTAGAACTAGACTAGACTAGATTAGAACTAGACTAGATTAGATTAGAACTAGACTAGACTAGATTAGAACTAGACTAGACTGGATTAGAACTAGAGTAGAGTAGAACTAGAACTAGACTAGACTAGCGATTTCAAATCCGACTGAATTTGACTTGAAATTCCAACGGGAAAACCCTTGCAAGAGCACGAACGCTTTTGTCTCAGCTGTCTATAGATTGGAATTTATAATTATCTAAAGGTGCTAATTTGTGTCTAAAATATTGTGTCAAGAGGGCAACTTACTTGAGGTTTACAGTTAAAAGCAATAGACAAACAAAGCCGGGTAATATAGGTAGTTCACACCTCACTTCTAGTAAGCCTATTGAATCTATAGATAACAGTTTGAAATGTGATTCTTTACTCACCTGATAAGCGAATGCCTGCTCAGTCTGCAGAAACGGCACCTGTTGATGGATTTGGTAACCGGAGAAGCCAGACATTGTATGATAGTCTGCTGTCTCCAGCTTCAAGTGGCCCTGGTCGTAGTCGTACATGGCAGCCAAGGTGTCGTGCTGCTGCTGGTGCTGGTGCTGCTGCTCAATTGTCATGCTCAGATTGTGCAGCTGCTGACCAATGCTAGCGTTGCTGACAATCAGCTGCTGCTGTTGCTGCTGTTCAGTGTCAGGTCCTTCGTCCAGATCGGCACTGTTGCTGCAACTGCCGCCGCCTCCGCCGCCGCCTCCGCCAGACAGCTCTCCCGCGGTGCTCACGCTGATGTACACGGTGGCTGTGCTAGTCGAGGCTCCGGTGCCGACAGCAGCAGCAGAAGAGGAAGATTCCTGGTCGGAGGATAAGCGCACCTGCTCCTGCAGGGTTAGTTAATTAATTAAATGAATTGGATGAACGCCGCAGGCAAAGCAAGAGTGGCTGCTGGTTTATTGCAATAGTCTGGGGTCAATTAACTGTCTGTATCTGTATATATATTTGCGTGTACATAGTAGACTATTACTAATTACTCTCTGGAGTTTTCGGGAAGGCCGTGCACTTCCTTCCTCCGACTTTGTTTTTAGGGGTTTCGCGGGCGGGGGGGGCAGGGGGAAGGGTGGCGGCGGTTTAGCCCACAGTCGGCTAGATCAAAGAAAGGATTTTATTTTTGATAGGCCGCCGCGCGAGGCGATCGGTTCTAATGGTAATAATAATTGGTTCTTGAACATCGGCCCGGGGCCCCCAACCCCCCGCTGCGCGGGGAGAGGTCGGTTTTGGTGGGGCACTGCAGGAATGGAAAGTTATTACGCAAAAAGGTACATTGTTACGAGATTTATATTCGGTTCCCACAAATATAATTATAAGCTTAGTTAGTTAGTCTAGTAGCTCTGAATTGAGCCTTGAGCCTCACCCAACAGGGATTGTTGGGAATAAAGTCTCATAGAGTCCGGGGGGGGGATTTAAGTGAGCCATCCACCGTGCGGCAGATTTTGGTTCGACCTTTGATGCACAATGACGCAACCCCTATCGCTTATGCCATTGGCGCACAGTAGGGATTTCGCACCTTGACCTCAGAACTCTCGGAACTCAAAGGCTTTATTATACTCTCATATAAGATAGATAAGCTTTAAAATATGGAAAGCGAAAATCTGCTCACCTATTTCCGACAGCAATGTCCATTTTTTATTTGGTTGGCTTTGTTGCCGAGTCGGGGGGTGATGTAATGCGGGATTACAGAAGCTCAGACAGACTCGAGAGTGGGAATACCGAGGAGCGAAGGGGACTTGAATCGGAGTCTCATATCTCAGCGCCTCGCGGGTCTTTTATATATATAATTTCTCGCGCGAAGAAGTCGCAGCGATCAGCAAAGATACGGTATCACTTCTGCGGGCACAGATACCCAGATTCCTCTGTCTGTGACAAGCAGATAATGCGGTTTGGGGAAATCAGGGGGCCTCTGGCCTTCGAATCCAAAGGCCCCCCCCGATAACATGCTCAGGGGAGGGCCGGGCCGTACTCGCGGGGAGAGATACCACACCGAGCCCCACCCGAGCTGGGTCACAGATAAATCCGACAGTCTGATAATTCCCTCAAATGCTTCGAATAGGGTTCTGCCTGACAGTGCCCGTGCAATCTGTTTCTGAGGCCGTGTGGATTTTTATCATTTTTTCCGGGCTATAAGCAATAGCTGTGGGACTTACCATATCTCAGCAGCGAGGACAAGCCGAGTGTATAGATAGATAGAAGCAGAAAAATTCCAAATCTCTGCTGCCTGCGCCGATCGAGTTGCCCTTACTCTCTTCTATAAATTTCTGTGGCGCTCGGGGCGGCCGCTCAGACTCGACGCGGCGGGCGGATTGAGGAGGTTGAGGCGGGCGGCGGCGGCCCAGCCCGTCTGTTGCTAATTTGCTGCCAACTGGGCCGCTCCTCGTCCGCCCCCTCCCCGCCCGCCTCCCCCCCCCCCGGGTCCGCCTCCGCCCTCCAGAAAGCCAGGCCAGCCTCTTATCTCAGCTCAGGGTTTGAGTTGTGCAAACAGTTCATATATAATATATATATATATATAGCTTGTATATTAACCAGAAGGTGGTTAAGAATCGAACTCGTGACGCTGTGGACAGGTGGGGTTGGGGTGTGACTGTGCCTGTACTGCCGCCACTCCTTACCTCAGCTAGTTCTGTTTCTCGGCGTCAAAGACTAAAATTCAAGTTGTGCAGCATTTCAAGGTGAAGCGATTAACGCATTAAATAAAATTAAATTGAGGATAGCTTTAGTTGATAATTCAAAATGATATCAAATTTGAGTGCTGGCTTCAAGATTAATTAAGTGGCTTTGAGTTTTAAGACTGCAGTGCCAGGAAACTGGGAAAGTGGCGCCAAGATTGGGAAAGTGGCGCTAAGATTGGGAAAGTGGCGCTAAGATTGGGAAAGTTGCGCTAAGATTGGGAAATTGGCGCTAAGATTGGGAAATTGGCGCCAAGATTGGGAAATTGGCGCCAAGATTGGGAAATTGGCGCCAAGATTGGGAAATTGGCGTCAAGATTGGGAAATTGGCGTCAAGATTGGGAAATTGGCGTCAAGATTGGGAAATTGGCGCAAAGATTGAGAGAACGGCGCCAAGATTGGGAAAGTGGCAAAGCATAGATGATACATGGCATTTTTATGGCTGATAGAAATTTAAGATTTAAATCCCAAATCTATTAAATCTGCAATTTAGCATGAGCGCGTTAACTGTATATGATCAATTTTAACACTTTTTAACAGAACACATGAGTGAAAGAATGCATGTAGCATTTTGGATGGAGGAACAACGGTTACGATTACAGTGCATGCAGTGCATTCTAGTGTAGAATAGTAGGGGTTAATAAAGTAGATAAACATTAACAATCACTGAACGATTGCGACTTCAGTGGGATTAGCGCTAATGCTTTAATCCTTCAGTAGGTCACCGCTAATGCTTTAATCCTTCAGTAGGTCACCGCTAATCCCTTAATCCTTCAGTAGGTCACTGCTAATCCTTTAATCCTTCAGTGGGTCACCGCTAATCCTTTAATCCTTCAGTAGGTCACCGCTAATGCTTTAATCCTTCAGTAGGTCACCGCTAATGCTTTAATCCTTCAGTAGGTCACCGCTAATCCTTTAATCCTTCAGTAGGTCACCGCTAATGCTTTAATCCTTCAGTAGGTCACCGCTAATGCTTTAATCCTTCAGTAGGTCACCGCTAATGCTTTAATCCTTCAGTAGGTCACCGCTAATGCTTTAATCCTTTAGTAGGTCACCGCAAGTCCTTCAGTCCAGCACAGGGAAGACTCGCCCAGTCATGAACTGCTTGCCTTTGGTCCGCAGTTCGTCAATCCGCAAGCCGTCAAAGCCGGACAGCTGCAATCGAATCGTTCGATCGTGGGTCTTCTGCGTCTCCATTCGCTTCTTAAACAAATCGTAGTTCAAGTAGAGAAAGTGCAGGATTTTTCTATCCAATTCGTCCACTAAGACCAGCAGGCCCTGCTGACGGAAGAAGGTCATGCACAGCGGTTGGCATGGCGACACGATGGTTGCTAAGTCGGCCAAGGTGCCCGTGTCCTCGTCTAGGTAGAGAACGCTCACGCTGTTCTGGTTGATGTTCGTGACGCTGCCGATGAACACCAGGCCAAGGTCGGGGTCGATGGCCAGACCTTTGCCGATCAGCTTGACCACGGGCTCTTCTGAAGTGCAACATTTCATTTCTGTAAGCTTAGATTCCTTTTACTGGTTGGAGGGTTGATCTGAATCAGCTGAGAGCTCTCGCAATGGTTGGAGGGTTGATCAGAATCAACTGAGAGCTCTCGCACTGGCTGGAGGGTTGATCTGAATCAGCTGAGAGCTCTCGCACTGGCTGGAGGGTTGATCTGAATCAGCTGAGAGCTCTCGCACTGGCTGGAGGGTTGATCTGAATCAGCTGAGAGCTCTCGCAATGGTTGGAGGGTTGATCTGAATCAGCTGAGAGCTCTCGCAATGGTTGGAGGGTTAATCTGAATCAGCTGAGAGCTCTCGCACTGGCTGGAGGGTTGATCTGAATCAGCTGAGAGCTCTCGCACTGGTTGGAGGGTTGATCTGAATCAGCTGAGAGCTCTCGCACTGGTTAGAGGGTTGATCTGAATCAGCTGAGAGCTCTCGCACTGGTTAGAGGGTTGATCTGAATCAGCTGAGAGCTCTCGCACTGGCTGGAGGGTTGATCTGAATCAGCTGAGAGCTCTCGCAATGGTTGGAGGGTTGATCTGAATCAGCTGAGAGCTCTCGCACTGGCTGGAGGGTTGATCTGAATCAGCTGAGAGCTCTCGCAATGGTTGGAGGGTTGATCTGAATCAGCTGAGAGCTCTCGCACTGGTTAGAGGGTTGATCTGAATCAGCTGAGAGCTCTCGCACTTTGGAAGAGTCAAATCAGCTTTGATCTGTTGCAATTGCGAGGCATTAAAATGAAACCAACTCAACCCAGAGGACCCAAAGCAGAAATAGCTGCAAGCAAATTAATCATCCAAACAGCAACAGGAGGCAGAACATACTACTGAATCACTATAGATACTACTAAGTTAAAACTGGGAGGGCTCCATGCAGAGCAAAGCGGTACATTACAGAGACACAAGGTGCATGTACAGTATGTGTAAGCAAACACCTGTGAAAATCTCTTCAGAGTGCAGGTGCAACAGCTGCAACACGTGATGCCGGTGCTTGTCCACCACGGCGCAGGCGGAGGAAGTGGTCGACGTGACCAGCAGGATGTCGTCTAGGCTGGCGATTTCCGCTGGCTTGAAATTGCGATCGTTTGGCACGCTGAGCTTGATCAGCTTCTGCGACTCCAGCCTGCGTGTTGGTGGGCGGAGTGGCTGGGAGAGTGACGAGGAGAGTGACGGAGAGAGTGCCAGGGAGAGTAATGGGGGAGTGACAGGGGGAGTCACGATGGAGTGACAGAGGGAGTCACGGGGAGAGTGACGGGGGAGTGACGGGAAGAGTGACACTGAAAAGTATGGGGAGACGAGGAAAGTGACGGGGAGAGTGCCGAGAGGAGTGACGAGAAGAGTGACCAAAGGAGTGACGGGGAGAGTAACACTAGAGTATGGGGAGTGTAACGAGGAGAGTGACGGGAAGAGTGCCGAGGGAGTGAAGAGAAGAATGACCATAAGAGTGACGGGGAGAGTAACGGGGAGAGTAACGGGGAGCATGATTGGTAGAGTGACGAGGAGAGTGACGGGAAGAGTGACGGAAATTATGACTAGGAGGGTGGCAAGGAGTGACAAGGATAGTGGCCGGAGAGAGTGAAAGTGGAGAGTGACCTACTGTTGAGGCGGAAGCGGGGCCAGAGAATGGCGGCACAGTGAGATAACGCTAGAAAGTGAGCTGGAATTGCATAACAATGGTGCTCCAATATGCTGAAGGCGGAGATAAGAGCTTGAATAGAGATGATGCTTTACTAAATGCGCACAATACCTTACAGTGTACGAGTTGCGCACACTGCGAGTTTCATTGCACAATATTGCAAATCTTGCTTTTGGAAATCTTCCGAAACTTAGTCAATATGAGCGCATTAATAATAATATGAATAATTATTTAATAGTCAAATTGATAGTCTAAATGTAAGGTATAAATGTGTAAACAAAAAATAGATAAGGAAGCTCGCGGAGCTGAGAAAGCTGAAGAGATAAGAGACTCCATTATTCGGATTAGTGAGCTGGGCATCTGAGACGATTCAAGTAAAAACCAAACTAATAGCAGCTAGCCACCTCCCGCAGTCACGGGTTCGTGTCCCGTGCAAGGGAGTTGTTGTTGAGTCTTCGAACTTCTTATCAGGACGACCGGCTTTTTAGCACCCACCCCCCTATACCCTTCCCAGTGATTCGAATTTTTTGGCTGGCAGAGTTTAGATGAGCTTGCTGAGCTCGCTTGTTTACTCACCACGACTGCTCAAGAGACACGCGACTTTGAGATATCCCTCCAGCGGCACTGGGGGCGCCGGGAGGGGGGACCTGCCGCAGCTGCGAACTTGGCTATAGAATGAAACTGCACAACCCTACGATTGGAGCAGGGACTACTATCGCTGGATTAGATGCCTGGACTGGGAAAAAGGTCGCAGGGATAAGTAAGGGTTTAGATTAGGGTTTAGGTTAGGGTTTAGATTAGGGTTTAGGTTAGGGTTTAGGTTAGGGTTTCGTTAGGGTTTAGGTTAGGGTTTAGGTTAGGGTTTAGGTTAGGTTTTAGATTAGGGTTTCGTTAGGGTTTAGGTTAGGGTTTAGGTTAGGCAGTGAATCGTCATAGATCCCAAGAATTCGATAGATCCATGCAGACAGATTTTCACTCCCGGGAGCAGGGGTCAGATGACCCTCCGTGACCCCGGCTGGAACCAAAACATCTGTTCACAAATTTGCAAGACGGTTATTTTAACTTCGGGTCAACTACAAGCGGCATAACTAATAACGAAGGATGGGGGAGGTCAACTGACCCCTTTGTCCCCGCCCCCCCCGGAATCAGTCACTATAAGATTCAAGGAACAATCCAGAGTGAACAGAGAAATAAAGGTCCATGAATCCCCGCCTATAGTGTAACCAAGCAGGTGTCCTTACTGCCGGCAAACTTAAGATAATAAATATTTCGCTACCAATATTTCTGGCCTCGGAAACAAGAGATTTATTTACTCGTAAATCCTCGAGATAAAACGGTGACTGTGTCTACAGAGAGAGAGAGAATGATGGGGTGGGTGGCCACCCATGAAGTGCCGTGCAGTCAAGTAGCGAAGCCGCTTATCAGTGTTGCTGGCTGACTGCATGGGCCGGCTGCTCACAGCTGCAGTAATGCTCAACTCATGAGAGACCTCCGGGTGATTTTCCTGTGAGATCGGTGTTTCTTTTATTTGAAAAAATTGTAATATTATAGTCTTAAACATAATCTTTAGCTGGCTTGGGGTGGCTAGCTGGTGGCACAGTCCAGGGAATCCTAAAGACTTTAGGATTCCCTGCACAGTCAGTCAGACAGTCTGGTTCCCATGCACAAGTTCTCTTCAGGTTCTATAATCCATATTTATCCTTGAGCTTCAGCATTGCAGCAATGGCTTGGTCCCCTGATAATCAGGGGCATATATGGGCCTGCTGTTGGCCTGTGACAGGAGAGAGTAACAGGGGAGAGTGACAGAGAGAGTGACACGAGAGAGCAACGGAATAAGAGTGATAGAGAGTGACAGAGAGAGTGACACGAGAGAGTAACGGAATGAGAGTGAAAGAGAGAGTGACACGAGAGAGTAACAGAGAGAGTTACAAAGAGAGTGACAAAGAGAGTGACAGAGAGAGTGACACGAAATAGTAACAGGGACAGTGACAGAATAGAGTGACAGGAGAGAGTGACAAAGAGAGTGACAGGAGAGAGTGACAAAGAAAGTGACAGGAGAGAGTGACAGGAGAGAGTGACAGGAGAGAGTGACAGGAGAGAATGACAGGAGAGAGTGACAGGAGAGAGTGACAAAGAGAGTGACAGGAGAGAGTGACAGGAGAGAGTGACAGGAGAGAGTAACAGACGAGAGTGACGGGAGAGAGTGACAGGAGAGAGTGACAGGAGAGAGTAACAGAAGAGAGTGACAGGAGAGAGTGACAGGAGAGAGTGACAGGAGAGAGAGTAACAGAAGAGAGTGACAGGAGAGAGTGACAGGAGAGAGTGACAGGAGAGAGTGACAGAAGAGAGTGACAGGAGAGAGTGACAGAAGAGAGTGACAGGAGAGAGTGACAAGAGAGAGTAACAGAGAGAGTGACAGAGAGAGTGACAGAGAGAGTGACACAAGAAATTAACGGAATAAGAGTGATAGAGAGTGACAGAGAGAGTGACAGGAGAGAGTGACAGGAGAGAGTGACAGAAGAGAGTGACAGGAGAGAGTGACAAGAGAGAGTAACAGAGAGAGTGACAGAGAGAGTGACAGAGAGAGTGACACAAGAAATTAACGGAATGAGAGTGATAGAGAGTGACAGAGAGAGTGACCGGAGAGAGTGACCGGAGAGAGTGACAGAATGAGAAAAGTCAATGGGACAGACTATACCGGATTTAGCAGGGTCAGAAATGCGAAATTTGATTGCAGGAAATCGGTAAAAAGTACTCATAAAATCCGGTAAAAACTGACCAAGCATCGAAGCGGAAGATGAGCTTCAGGTCGGATTTGTCCACAGCGTAGATCTGGCTGTCCAGCCTGTCGAAGTACACAAAAGACAGGTAGCAGCCTTGAAAGGTGGGGTTCACCATTCTGTTGGGGCGAGGGAGGGGGGTCGGTGAGGGGCGGTGGGAAGGCTTAAAAAGAGTATCTACCTCTCACCCTCCCTCCAGTCTCTCTCTACAGCTCTCTCTACCTCTCACCCTCCCTCCAGTCTCCCTCTCCATCTCTCTCTACCTCTCACCCTCCCTCCAGTCTCCCTCTCCATCTCTTTCTACCTCTCACCCTCCCTCCAATCTCTCTACAGCTCTCTCTACCTCTCACCCTCCCTCCAGTCTCCCTCTCCATCTCTTTCTACCTCTCACCCTCCCTCCAATCTCTCTACAGCTCTCTCTACCTCTCACCCTCCCTCCAGTCTCCCTCTCCATCTCTCTCTACCTCTCACCCTCCCTCCAGTATCTCTCTCCATCTCTCTCTACCTCTCACCCCTCCCTCCAGTCTCTCTCTACAGCTCTCTCTACCTCTCACCCTCCCTCCAGTCTCCCTCTCCATCTCTTTCTACCTCTCACCCTCCCTCCAATCTCTCTACAGCTCTCTCTACCTCTCACCCTCCCTCCAGTCTCCCTCTCCATCTCTCTCTACCTCTTACCCCTCCCTCCAGTCTCTCTCTACAGCTCTCTCTACCTCTCACCCCTCCCTCCAGTTTCATCTCATCTCTCTCTCTACATCTCATCTCACTCACTTCCCAATCTCCATCTCTACCCACAACCCCAGTCTCCTTCTCTCCATCTCCTTCTTCATCTCCCTCATTCCCTTATCCAACCTTCTGCAGTGGCTCCCGCCGAGCGGGTAGCAGCTGATGGCCCCATGCCGGCACAGCACAATGTCCACATCGAATTCCCTTGCGATGGTCACGCAGCTCTCGCAGTCGATGTCCAGCATCTTCATCGGGCCTCGGTAGGTGCCGGGCCGGTGCGGCGCCTCCCAGATCAGAGTCTGGCTTTTAGGCGCGTCAATCAGCAGGGCCATCTCGCCGCTGTCCAGACCCTGCACACAGCGCAGCGGGGCGCCGATCATGGCGTAGTCCAGGTGCTCAACCGGCTCGCCCGAGGCGAAGCTGCACTGGTTGCCTAACAATGCGCCCGAGATGGCGGAGGACTGCAGGCGGGACTTCTGGTCAAGGCGGATGTAGTCGCCGCTGGTGGTCAGGGGCAGCACGGTGGTCAGGCTGGTGGCCATGAGGTCCTGCGAGATGAGGCGTGCATGATGGTCTTTGCTTTCGTTGCTAGCAATGTTGGCACCAATGGAAGGGGTTGCAGCCTAGTGGTCAGAGCGTCGGACTCACGACTTGAAGGTCGGGGGTTCGATTCCCGATCGCACTGGAACAATTTGTGTCCTTGAGCAAGATATACTTGACTCTGCATTGCTTCAGTTCACCGAGCTGTAAAATGGGTGCCAGGGTAATTGAGGGTGTGTGGGCGACCCCCCAGTCCTTGGACTGAACAGCCGTACGCAGCCTTCAGATGCGCCGCGCAATAGCTGCGGCTGAGCTGTCGGTTGCACAGCAGGCCCAATTGGGGCAGGTGTAATGTAATCAATTGCTATATTATTATTATTCATTCCCCATAATGAAAACCCCATTCTAAGCTTAGGCCATTATTTTAGTGAACCAAAAACACCCCGCAAAGTACAGCGCCGCCAACCTGGCAGTTGACCCTCCGTTTATTGGCCTCGCTGATGTACTTCAGATAGGTGACGAATGCCAGTCCCCGACGCAGGGTGCCGGTTCCGCCGCAGCTGGCAGGCAGCTCGCTGGGCACAAAAGTGGCCAGCACAACCCAGTTGACGGCCTGCTCTTTGGTGATGCCGAACGTCAGAGCCGCGGCAGCAGCGGCGCCTACTGGCGTGCCGTAGCCCTGCATTGTGCCTTGCATGGTCCCGCCTGAGACCGTGGCGCCGCCCATGGTGCCCTGCATTGAACCGCCTGGCGACAGGGAGTTGTTCAGTTTGCCGATTGTGGGAGCCATGCTTTGAACTGAAGTCAGTGCAATGTATGATTACGGGCTTGGTGAATCTGAATCAACACATTCATTGGGTAGATTGAATTCTAGATAAAGTGTGAATTCGTTATAGAAGAACCATCCTTCGCATATGTTATGTGCATTTTTAGCCATAGACTGCTGCATGGACTGCCAGCGTATTCTCTGGTCTTGTAAGTTAAAAATGTGAAATTTTACACAAAGAATTAAACACGAATTTTATTGTATTAGGTCATAAGCTACAAGCCAGAAGCTTCAGGGGTAGGCAAACTGCGGCTTGTGCCAAGCCTCTCTATCCGGGCCTCGGGTCCTTTGAAACTTCACAATAGCAATCCAATAGCAATTAATAGCTCAGGGCTTGTGTCTCTTCTCGGCTCTCTTCTCTCTAATTTCCTCCTCTAATCTCCTCTCTCTAATCTCCTCTCTCTAATCTCCTCTCTCTAATCTCCTCTCTCTAATCTCCTCTCTCTAATCTCCTCTCTCTAATCTCCTCTCCTCTCCTCTCCTCTCCTCTCCTCTCCTCTCCTCTCCTCTCCTCTCCTCTCCTCTCCTCTCCTCTCCTCTCCTCTCCTCTCCTCTCCTCTCCTCTCCTCTCAAAAAAATTTGCCAACCCCTGCCCCTGAACTAAACGGTTGAATTCACAAACCAGAATCTTCACCAGAAAATAAAATTTCACAGCGTACAGTTTGTGAGAACGCCACTGCACGTATTGAGACTTAACAGCTCAATATTCCCAGGAAATGGTCAGTTGGCTTGGCAACACGCATGTAACTCGAACTTCGAACTTCTGTTCGCTGACAGAACTCATGTAGGTCGAGCAAAACCTTCTGATTCTTGTAAGATAACTCTATATTCCCATGTCCGTGGGAAACACTCACTCGATTGTGGCAATTTCTCTTCCCCGCTAATATTTTCAGAGGCAGATGGACAGACAGCACCGGAGCAGGAGACGTGTGCTGTGTCAGATCCTTACCGACTTCTGCCCAATCGTTTTGTGGGAAATTAATTAAGTACGGGGATTTGGGTCGGGGAACGAGTGGGAGCGGTTGACCAGGGTGGGTGGGAAAGTCCTGCACTGTGTGTGGCTTTTGGCGTCACAGTCTCGTCCCCTGTCTGCTGCCTACGCCGCCGCCGGAAACTCAGTGACTGTCTGTGAGATGCCGATAAATTCGAAAAGCGCACGGGGATTGCTAAGGAGTGTATTGTCGAGACTCAGTCAAGTCGCTAAATTCAAAGGAAACTGGCTGACCTACCAGACTGACGCCAACCCAGAGCAGTGCCCCCCCAAGGACAGTGCCCCCCCCCAAGGACAGTGCCCCCAAACACAGTGCCCCCCAAGGACAGTGCCCCCCAAGGACAGTGCCCCCCAAGGGCAGTGCTCCCCCAAAGACAGTGCCCCCAAGGACAGTGCCCCCCAAAGGCAGTGACTCCCAAGGACAGTGCCCCCAAGGACAGTGACCCCCAAGGACAGTGCCCCCCAAGGGCAGTGACCCCAAAGGACAGTGCACCCCCAAGGGCAGTGACCCCCAAGGGCAGTGCTCCCCCCAAAGACAGTGCCCCCCAAGGACAGTGCCCCCCAAGGGCAGTGCTCCCCCAAAGACAGTGCCCCCCAAGGACAGTGCCCCCAAGGGCAGTGACTCCCAAGGACAGTGCCCCCCAAGGACAGTGACCCCCAAGGACAGTGCCCCCCAAGGGCAGTGACCCCAAAGGACAGTGCTCCCCAAGGGCAGTGCTCCCCCCAAAGACAGTGCCCCCAAGGACAGTGCCCCCAAGGGCAGTGACCCCCAAGGGCAGTGCTCCCCCCAAAGACAGTGCCCCCAAGGACAGTGCCCCCCAAGGGCAGTGCTCCCCCAAAGACAGTGCCCCCAAGGACAGTGCCCCCCAAGGGCAGTGACTCCCAAGGACAGTGCCCCCCAAGGACAGTGACCCCCAAGGACAGTGCCCCCAAGGGCAGTGACCCCAAGGGCAGTGCTCCCCCCAAAGACAGTGCCCCCCAAGGACAGTGCCCTCAAGGACAGTGCCCCCAAAGACAGTGCCCCCCAAGGACAGTGCCCCCCCCAAGGACAGTGCCCCCCCAAGGACAGTGCCCCCCAAGGACTGTCGTTGGCGCCACTGTCTCTTAGGTTGGCGCCTCTGTCTCTTAGGTTGGCGCCATTGTTTTTTAGGTTGGCGCCACTGTTTTTAGGTTGGCGCCACTATCTCTTAGGTTGGCGTCACTGTCTCTTAGGTTAGCGCCCCTATCTCTTAGGTTCGCGCCCCTGTCTCCTCATGCAGGAGCTGATGTCATTCATAAAGCTCGATAATAGCTCATGGATCTTTCATGCTATTCCATTCCAGTTCCCTCTGTTTAGGCGTCCATGTCAATACAAACAGCCTCACTTTGAGCTTCGAGGGGCACAGCGGGTTCTGGTTGGCTGGACTGTCCGCCCTCAACATATCCGACCAAATGCCATCCAATTAAGATTCAGCTATTCTAAACCTATAAAAATCACGCCAGGCCAATGTTTAGAATTGAAGTTGCTTTTTTCAGACTCAACTCGATATTTTAAAGTAAAGAACAATATTTTTATCAAGTTGAAAATGCATCTCATGACTGTGCCACAAGAGCAGGACTGCAAAGAGTTTAGCGATCTGGCGGACTGGGTGCTGGAGATGGAGCAGCAGAGGTCACCCGCGTTGCAGGTTAGTTGCTTTCAGGTGCTAATGATAAGTACAGTTTCCTTGACCTGACTTACAGCATGTTTGTCGGCTTGTATTATCATGCTCATATTGCACCCGATTGCTCATATTGACACCCGATTGCTCATATTGACACCCCATTGCTCATATTGACACCCCATTGCTCATATAGGCACTCGATTGCTCATCTATTATTTTTTATGCTGAAATTCTTGTGTTGCTATCCATGTCAAATCAACCATATCTAAACATCTCAAAAGACTCAACCAGTAAAGCCTCATCTCGCCTTGCAGCATCCATCTCATCCGTGGATCAATCCCGACCCTGCAACCGTAGTGCAGGAGACCTCAGACACCAAATCAGACATCGAACAGATGCAACCGCAGACAGTGCTGCAACTTCAAGAGCTTCAAGAATTCCAGTCGGTATATTCAACAACTGAAGCATTCGATGGCGGGAGAGCCGGCTTCTATTATGATGCCGAGTGTCCCAGCATCGCAGGGGTTCCGCAGTCGCAGAGCTCCTACGAGGACAGATTTTACAACTATCACGGCCAGTCAGACGGGATGACCGGCTGCGGCTGCAACAACACCAATTGCTGCTTTTATCGGTCAAGCAATTCGACTGACAACGAAAGCAATCTGCAGCAAGACTGCTGCGCCACGCTGACCACCAACGACTCATCGCATTGTGAGTTCGATTTGCTTGATGAATGAATCTATTTGATCCTCAGATTTGTTTTCTGCGTGCGTCAGAACCTGAAGTCCCACTATAGCAACCTGAAGTCCCACTATAGCAACCTGAAGTCCCACTATAGCAACCTGAAGTCCCACTATAGCAACCTGAAGTCCCACTATAGCAACCTGAAGTCCCACTATAGCAACCTGAAGTCCCACTATAGCAACCTGAAGTCCCACTATAGCAACATGAAGTCCCACTATAGCAACCTGAAGTCCCACTATAGCAACCTAAGTACCACTATAGCAACCTGAAGTCCCACTATAGCAACATGAAGTCCCACTATAGCAGCCTGAGGTCCCACTATCGCAACCTGAAGTCCCACTATAGCAACCTGAAGTCACACTTTAGCAACCTAAGTACCACTATCGCAACCTGAGGTCCCACTATAGCAACCTACAGTACCACTATCGCAACCTGAAGTCCCACTATAGCAACCTGAAGTCCCACTATAGCAACCTGAAGTCCCACTATAGCAACCTGAAGTCCCATTCTTTGCAACCTGCAGAAGTCCCACTATAGCAACCTGAAGTCCTCATAAGCACCGCAAGAAAGGTATTTGTGTCAAGTAACCTTGAAAACCCACCGAACCGAATCTAGGGTTGCTGGGTAGAAAACATGTACCAGAGGGTAAAGTCATTTCATTTCTGACCCCCTCTCTCTCTCCTCACGCATGGGAGTGGAGTAGATTGGGACAAAGACCTTGTGTAATACAAAAGTAAATTGTGTTATCTATCTTCTCCACTCCATATTCGAAGCTAGCTTTCCCATTAGTTCGAATATTCGAACATTTGAGACTGGAGAGTGACCAAAATTTTATCTCATGACTGTCTTAAAAGAATTATATTAGACAATTTTCAATTTTAGACAATTCATGGATTTCTGAGCTGCAGCCGCAGCCTCAGCTTCCGCACCTGTACCTGACGGAATTGGGGCCCAGCAGTAGCAGCAGCCACTGCAGCAGTGTCGAGAGTATGGCTGTGAGTCTACTTGATTGGGATCTGGGATTGGGGATCTGGGATTGGGGATCTGGGATTGGGGATCTGGGATTGGGGATCTGGGATAGGGGATTTCCGGTCTAGGATCTGGAATATTTTTTTGCCATAAAATTTTTACATTCTCCTATAAAAATGGCGAAACAACAAAAATATCACTGTGAAAGTGAAACTAGAACTGAAATTCTCACTTATGCAAGCTCTTTCTGTTGAGTACTGCAATTGCACCCAGCCTTTAATTCGTTCATAAGACTCGGTCCTGATTGATAGCACTGGTTCCAGCCACACGCCAGCACCCTGGGACAGAGGAGGCAAGCAAAGTAAAAGCAGAAAAGAATAAACAGGCCATGCAGTTCACAAAGCTCAAATCAAAGAACCCGCCATTCTGCCTCTTTGTTTCTCAACGCCTCTTTAAAGATTTAAGTTCTCTTCTGGTGTGATTTTCTCAACTTGAGTAAATCGGTTCTTTTGGATTAGCAAAGTAGGAAATAATTTGCTTTTTCCTGAGAACCCGTGAGTCAGAACTGAAAAATAACTCACTCCATACATGACCTCACTCCATACATGACCTCACTCCATACATGAACTCACTCCAAACATGAACTCACTCCATACATGACCTCACTCCATACATGAACTCACTCCATACATGACCTCACTCCATACATGACCTCACTCCATACATGACCTCACTCCATACATGACCTCACTCCATACATGAACTCACTCCATACATGACCTCACTCCATACATGACCTCACTCCATACATGAACTCACTCCATAACAAGACCTCACTCATGAATCCACAGATGGATCACCAAGCCAGCTGGTCAATGCTCCAGTCAGTGCCGCGCACGCAGCAGACTCAAAAACAGTCTGAGTCAAAAGTGCAATACCTGCAGCAGCAACAGCAGCAGCAGCAGCCGCAACAGCAGCAACAGCCGCAGCTTCAGCAGCAGTGCACCAACTGCGGCACAACCGAGACAACCCTGTGGAGACGGGACGCAGTCACGGGTTCAACCGTGTGCAACGCGTGCGGACTTTACTACAAGCTGCACTTGGTAAGGACCTCTCTGCACGCTTTAGAACGCTAATCGTTTAATTTTGTACTAATTCGTATGAATTGAACCTTTCTGTCTAGATAAGTGCAATTTCTGTCTAGATAAGTGCCATTTCTGTTCTAGATAAGTGCCATTTCTGTTCTAGATAAGTGCCATTTCTGTTCTAGATAAGTGCCATTTCTGTTCTAGATAAGTGCCATTTCTGTTCTAGATAAGTGCCATTTCTGTTCTAGATAAGTGCCATTTCTGTTCTAGATAAGTGCCATTTCTGTTCTAGATAAGTGCCATTTCTGTTCTAGATAAGTGCCATTTCTGTTCTAGATAAGTGCCATTTCTGTTCTAGATAAGTGCCATTTCTGTTCTAGATAAGTGCCATTTCTGTTCTAGATAAGTGCCATTTCTGTCTAGATAAGTGCCATTTCTATTCTAGATAAGTGCCATTTCTGTTCTAGATAAGTGCCATTTCTGTTCTAGATAAGTGCCATTTCTGTCTAGATAAGTGCCATTTCTATTCTAGATAAGTGCCATTTCTGTCTAGATAAGTGCCATTTCTGTTCTAGATAAGTGCCATTTCTGTCTACATAAGTGCCATTTCTGTTCTAGATAAATGCCATTTCTGTCTAGATAAGTGACATTTCTGTCTAGATAAGAGCCATTTCTGTCTAGATAAGTGCCATTTCTGTTCTAGATAAGTGCCATTTCTGTTCTAGATAAGTGCCATTTCTGTTCTAGATAAGTGCCATTTCTGTCTACATAAGTGCCATTTCTGTTCTAGATAAGTGCCATTTCTGTTCTAGATAAGTGCCATTTCTGTTCTAGATAAGTGTCATTTCTGTTCTAGATAAGTGCCATTTCTGTTCTAGATAAGTGCCATTTCTGTTCTAGATAAGTGCCATTTCTGTTCTAGATAAGTGCCATTTCTGTTCTAGATAAGTGCCATTTCTGTTCTAGATAAGTGCCATTTCTGTTCTAGATAAGTGCCATTTCTGTCTAGATAAGTGCCATTTCTATTCTAGATAAGTGCCATTTCGGTCTAGATAAGTGCCATTTCTGTTCTAGATAAGTGCCATTTCTGTCTACATAAGTGCCATTTCTGTTCTAGATAAATGCAATTTCTGTCTAGATAAGTGCCATTTCTGTTCTAGATCAACTCGCAGTATTGGGACTGAGGTCATTAAAAATACTAACTAACCAACCGCCGCAGGTGAACCGGCCTCTCGCTCTTCGCAAAGACAGCATCAGGACGAGACAGAGGAAGCCAAAAAATCGCAGAACGACACCGGCGACACCTCAGCCAGTGATGGGCTTTTGAAATGAATCTGATTTATTAACAATGAATACTCCACGATAAATTTATTGAATTTATGACCCTGTTTACCGATTGATACATTTTAAATGTGCTCTACATGTACTGCATGTACAACAACAATGGGAGGGCGCTACACTCGGTTTTCTTAGAAATAGGATTTTTCGTTACCGTTTTTGTCTATGGCAAAACCCCCAGTCAGCTGGGTGAACTGAAGCAATGCAGAGGAGTAAACTGTCTTGCTCAAGGACACAAATTGTTCCGAGGGGGTCGAGAATCGAACCCCCGACCTTTCAGTCGTGAGTCAGACGCTCTGACCGCTAGGCCACAACCTTATACAGAAATGTAGAATTACAATTTTTTATGTGCCATAAATTTTCAGCGATTTTGTAGCAAGAACTGGCCTTTGGTGTCAATATTTAACAATTAACTGATTCTGCTCACTGTTACATACCGGTACTGTCCATACAGAAAAGCAAAACTTCTCTCATTATTGTCAATGATTTCTTTAATAAATCATTACTTTTTATTCTGCATTCACTTTGCTTGGTAATGCCATTTTCTGTTACTAACAGTAGTAATAAATGTTCCAAATTCTTCCAATATGGTTTAACTCATTTCCAGTTAGTCCCTAATCTTACTCACCAATATGACTTTTATCACTATTGTGTACACAACCTGCTGCAATCTCTGTGAATTGAAAGCCAAAACTGTAAAAAAATCTCTATGTAATCTATTTTCATTATTGTTAGTAGTATCCAATGCATCATGCCCGTGTGCATACAACTTCCATGCCAAATAGTTTCATTATTACATACTG
>NIVC01000655.1:130000-140000 GCA_002269645.1 Macrostomum lignano
GCAGCACTATACCATTTTACCAGTGTCCTATTTCTTGGTAAGAAAAGTGCATTTAATTTAGTACACGAATGCACTAAACTGACCCATCCGAATGCCATAGACAATGCAGTGAATTTGCAAATTGCAGCAAATTCCAACTTTATTAAAAAGCAAGATGGACATAATCCTGCCCGTTCCCCGTGTGCGTCAATAAGGCGGGCTCTGTCTCCACCAGACACTCGTCCGTTTGGCCCTCAGGGTTCGACCTCAGCATCTGGCGTCACCGATTTCTTCTTCAATATCTCCCTGCTTCTTCGAACATCTCCTCGTCCCTTCGTTCTTCTTCGTCTTCTTCTTCTTCTTCTTCTTCTTCGTCTTCTTCTTCTTCTTCTTCTTCGTCCATACACTAGAAAACAGCGTACCAAAAAGTTGTGCTGAATTTTAATATTATAGGATAGCCGTTAAAGTAGTATATAGCGCTTGAGATTTGTTTTTGCGGGCGTCAATGTAGTATAAAACCACTTCATTAATCATTAAAATGGTTTCCGGTATGCCGACAGACGTTATCAGAGTCGAACAGCCGATATTTGAAGGAGATCGAGCTAATCTCTCGAGAGGAGATTACCCGACATTTTGAACAGCTAAATCAGCTTGAACGTGCGTGAGGACCCTCTTTTCTTCTATTGACTTACTTGTATTTTTCAAGCAACACTGTATTCGTCAGTTTTTCAATTTCTACTTTGCTTTGGTTGTGCCGATCGAGTCTGTTGAACTAAGAAAATTTCCATAGACAATTTGAGACAACAAGAGACACACTGACGACCTCGAAAATGCTATAGGGCTGATGCCCTTGAAAATAAGGACAACAGAGCACAGCTTCTATAGTGTAAATATTACACTTTTTTCATTCGGACACCAGTAAAAACATGGTAAAGCTTTTCGATAAAGGCTTCGACTTCTTTGCATTCAACGTGTATTATTGTGTCGGCTTCTTCGACATGTTCCTTGTGCCCGCGAGCGCCTACGAGTACGGCGGCGCCTCCTTCCTGGGTCTCTACTCCATTATTGTGCTGCTGTTCGGCATCCCAGCATTCGCCGAGGAGAGCTCCTACCTCATGGTCGACGATTCCAGGAACCGGAGCCCGAAGTTCAGGAAGTGGCTCCTCTGCTACGAGGCCATCTCGCTGATGCAGATCACCCAGCTGGCGGTCGGCGAGGCGCACAATAAGATCGTGGTCACCATGACGCAATTCTTCACTCTAGTCGCTCCGCGCAGCGCTGAGCTGCTGCCTCTCTACTCCGACAACTGCCGCATCTACACCAAGCAGATTCAGCAAGACAACGGCTCGGCATCAATTAGCGCCATCAACATGGGAGAGGCCAGCAAGGATTCTGAGCAGCAGGAGCTCCGCCTGCTGCAGCCGTCCTGCCTGGTGCGGGACAGAAGCGAGGTGGCCTGCACGATCCACGCCCTGTTCAGCGACCCTGGCAGCATATTCTTCTACACAATGTGCATGATGTCCGTTTTAATGTTGGTCTACGCTCTGCTCTTCGGCCGGTCCATGCCGACCTACGGAGCCATCGGGCGCGTCTACATCGCCCTGGTAGTGCTGTGCGTTTTCACTCTGCTGCTGCACTTTGTTGGCAGGCCGTTGAGCGGCGCAAACGAGAAGAAAGAGAATCCCCATCTGATACAGTCGTTCGACAAATCTCTGACTAACGCTCTGCTATTCTCCTCCCATAGCCTGGGCGTGATGGGATTCAGCATCAGCATCATCGGATCCCGGGCTGGCCCGCCAGTTCGCAGGAACTTCGTGTCCCTGTCGGTTCTGGTGTGCCTGGTGGACACCGCCATGGCCTGCACATTTTCCGGACTCAACTATCTGCGCCAGGCCGCTGTGGAGCACCTCTGCAGCAGCGATAGCGGCGCCAGAATTGACACCAGCCAGTTCATGTCCATGCCGGACATGACGCCGGCCCTATTCAACAGCAGCCGTTTTGTATTCAAAGAGGCGTCTCTCAGGGGAGCTCTGCTGGTTGGCGAGTCGGTGCTGATGTTTCGCGAGACCACCGGCTCCGTGCCCTGGATTGTGTACCTGCCGTTCCAGGTGAGCTTGAACAAGATGACACAGCTCAGAGTCAAATGACACAGCTCAGAGTCAAATGGCATAGCCCAGAGTCAAATGACATAGCTCAGAGTCAAATGGCATAGCTCAGAGTCAAATGACATAGCTCAGAGTCAAATGGCATAGCTCAGAGTCAAATGGCATAGCTCAGAGTCAAATGGCATAGCTCAGAGTCAAATGGCACAGGTCAGGGTCAAATGGCATAGCTCAGAGTCAAATGGCATAGCTCAGAGTCAAATGGCACAGCTCAGAGTCAAATGGCATAGCTCAGAGTCAAATGGCATAGCTCAGAGTCAAATGGCACAGGTCAGGGTCAAATGGCATAGCTCAGAGTCAAATGGCATAGCTCAGAGTCAAATGGCATAGCTCAGAGTCAAATCGCATAGCCCAGAGTCAAATGACATAGTTCAGAGTCAAATGGCACAGCTCAGAGTCAAATGGCATAGCTCAGAGTCAAATGGCATAGCTCAGAGTCAAATGGCATAGTTCAGAGTCAAATCGCATAGCCCAGAGTCAAATGACATAGTTCAGAGTCAAATGGCACAGCTCAGAGTCAAATGGCACAGCTCAGAGTCAAATGGCATAGCTCAGAGTCAAATGGCATAGCTCAGAGTCAAGATTTGTAGAACTCAAAGTCATTCAAGATATACTAGATCAATTACCATATCAATGCAGACTTCACACCGTGATTTATTAACAAATATTTATCGGACATTTTCAGATACTGTTCTTGCTCGTCAGCTTGATGCTCTCATGCGCTTACTTGCTGACTAGCGATTTCCAGGCATTGCGAATATCAAATACTCGCCCCAATCTAGTGCTAGTGCTGGTGCTGGTGCGGTTTGCTGCAGTGATCAGTCTGCACCTGCTCAGCTTGAACAGTCTGATGCAACATCTGGAGGCCTACAGTTGGACCTGTGTGCAGTTGTTCTTTCCAGTAGTGAAGATTTTCGACTGCATCAGTATTCATTTGAGCACTGTGAGTACACTGTGTATAGTTGTGAATTACTATGCTCTCGGTGAAATATATGCCTACAATAAAGCTGCTTTGCAGAGGGTTACCAATTCCCCCCGTAAGCCGACATCTCAGCAATTCCCCTCCGTAAGCCAGGAAAACAAAATATGATTGCAGGGACATCAGGACGTAGATTACTCCGGTTGCTAGGGACGATAATAAGGATATGGTTGCTAGGGACCCTCGAAAGTACACGCTAGAAAGGAGACGGTTGCTACGGCCCCTAGAACGTACATGGTCTATAGGGACCCTCGAAAGCACATGGTTGCTATGGACCCTCGAAAGTACATGGTTGTTATGGACCCTCGAAAGTACATGGTTGCTAGGGACGCTAGAAACGACACGGTTGCTAGGGACGCTAGAAATGACACGGTTGCTAAGGGACCCTAAAAAGTACATGGCTGCTAGGGACGCTAGAAAGGACGCGGTTGCTAGGGACCCTAAAAAGCACATGGTTGCTAGGGTCCCTAGAAATTAGATGGTTGCTAGGACCCCTAGACAGTACATGGTTGCTAGGCCTACTAGTGAGGTGTCAAGCCCATAAACGTGAACCTGAAACTATCGTGCATCTCATCGTGGCTAATCCAGGGATTCCAAGGGTACATTGAAGATCGGCGACGCCTCCTGCCCAGCGAGAACTCGGTGCAGCTGTTCATCTTCAACTGGTACATCGCGCCAGTATCTGTATACCTATACCACTTTGGCTATCCGCTAATGCTAGTAATCTTGGTTATATTTTATCAGAACACAATCATATCGATTGATTTCTGCGTGTTCTTCGTCTGTTTCAACGTACTGCCGGGACTGTTGATAGCGTTTTGTATATTTTATTATGGCTGATTAATAACCCGCTGTTTGATAACTTGCAAACTCGGCTTATAATATTGAATGATTAATTAAATCATATTGAAAGAATTTGGTTGCAAAGTTTAATGAGCACTAATTGCTTAAGATAATAATTATAATAAGATAGAGTGACGTGGACTAACAATTATATTTGAATGGCTGCAATTAACTTATGTTAATATTGAAAGGATTCTTATAGTTACCCCATTTTTTTACAATGCTAAAAGACAAACCAAGAGCGTTATTATAAGAGTACACAGTGCACCAGGGATCGGCCACTCTCGGGTCCTTTGAAACTTCACAATAGTAATCCTTGATGTGGGCCAAGGTTTGTCTCTTCTCAGCTTTCTCTCTTTTCTCCCCTCTCCTTTCTCCTCTCTCCCCTCTTCTTTCTCCACTCTCCCCTCTCCTTTCTCCTCTCCCCTCTCTCCTTTCTCCTCTCTCCCCTCTCCTTTCTCCTCTCCCCTCTCTCCTTTCTCCTCTCCCCTCTCTCCTTTCTCCTCTCCCCTCTCTCCTTTCTCCACTCTCCCCTCTCCTTTCTCCACTCTCCCCTCTCCTTTCTCCTCTCCCCTCTCTTCTTTCTCCACTCTCCCCTCTCCTTTCTCCTCTCTCCCCTCTCCTTTCTCCACTCTCCCCTCTCTCATTTCTCCTCTCCCCTCTCTCCTTTCTCCACTCTCCCCTCTCTTCTTTCTCCACTCTCCCCTCTCCTTTCTCCTCTCTCCCCTCTCCTCTCTCCCCTCTCCTCTCTCCCCTCCCCTTTCTCCACTCTCCCCTCTCTCATTTCTCCTCTCCCCTCTCTCCTTTCTCCACTCTCCCCTCTCTCCTCGCCTTTCTCCTCTCTCCTTTCTCCTCTCTCCCCTCTCTCCTCTCCCCTGTCCCATTTCTCCTCTCCTTTCTCCTCTCTCCCCTCTCCTTTCTCCTCTCTCCCCTCTCCCCTCTCCTTTCTCCCCTCTCCTTTCTCCACTCTCCCCTCTCTCATTTCTCCTCTCCCCTCTCTCCTTTCTCCACTCTCCCCTCTCTCCTCTCCTTTCTCCTCTCTCCCCTCTCCTTTCTTCACTCTCCCTCTCTCCTCTCCTTTCTCCTCTCTCCCCTCGCCTTTCTCCACTCTCCCCTCTCTCCTTTCTCCTCTTTCCCCTCTCCCCTCTCCTCTCTCCCCTCTCCTTTCTCCTCTCCCTTCTCTTCTATATTTTTTATCATTCTATCTCTCACCTCACCTCTCTTCTTTCATCTTCTATTCCGTCCCCTTTCCACTCTCAACTGGCCCGCAGCCATAAGCTGGACTCTATCTGGCATTTGACGTAATAAAAGTTTGCCGACCCTGCAGTACACAGCGAAACTGAACGCTAATTTTATAAATGCGTAATCAAAATTGTAACAACAATGATAGAAGAGATAGTTAGCTCGCAATGCTTGAAGGAGTTCACAACTGGAAGCTGATCTTCGTGCGCAGATCCTCCAGTATCTGGTTGAGATCTTCGTCCTCAAATCGACCAGCTAAGCTGGGAATCAGCGCTTTGGCCTCCTCGGCTGTCTCCGGGCACAAGTTAGCGATGGCCGCTAATTCGAAATTATGCAGCTTCTTGCCCTGCAGCAGGTCGCGCACAGCGCTAATGGTCTCTTCGTTGTTGAACTTGGCGAATCGCTGGCAATAGTTGAGGGTTTTCGTCTCCACTTCGCTGGGCTCAAGTTCTTCTTCGCGCTGCTCGTTAGCGGCTTTGCGCTTCTCGAGAATCTGCCTGACCTCAGACACTGTGAGGGTCTGCGCCTTGTCGAACTCAAGCGGAAAGCGAAGCTCGCTGGCGTCCTCTTCGGGCACCTCGTTGGGGAGAGGCTGACTCATGATGACGCTGAGATGGCTGGAGCTGCAGGTGAAGATGAGGACTTCTGTGGGTCAGACAGGGCTGCTCTCTGATGCTGCTGTGGGTCAGACAGGGCTGCTCTCTGATGCTGCTGTGGGTCAGACAGGGCTGCTCTCTGATGCTGCTGTGGGTCAGACAGGGCTGCTCTCTGATGCTGCTGTGGGTCAGGGCTGCTCTCTGATGCTGCTGTGGGTCAGGGCTGCTCTCTGATGCTGCTGTGGGTCAGGGCTGCTCTCTGATGCTGTGTGGGTCAGACAGGGCTGCTCTCTGATGCTGTGTGGGTCAGACAGGGCTGCTCTCTGATGCTGCTGTGGGTCAGACAGGGCTGCTCTCTGATGCTGCTGTGGGTCAGACAGGGCTGCTCTCTGATGCTGCTGTGGGTCAGACAGGGCTGCTCTCTGATGCTGCTGTGGGTCAGACAGGGCTGCTCTCTGATGCTGCTGTGGGTCAGACAGGGCTGCTCTCTGATGCTGCTGTGGGTCAGACAGGGCTGCTCTCTGATGCTGCTGTGGGTCAGACAGGGCTGCTCTCTGATGCTGCTGTGGGTCAGGGCTGCTCTCTGATGCTGCTGTGGGTCAGGGCTGCTCTCTGATGCTGCAGTGAGTCAGGGCTGCTCTCTGATGCTGCAGTGAGTCAGGACTAGTTCCTAAATAAGTTAGAAAACAAGATCAGAGTAAAAAAATCGACAAATAGAAGAATTTATTTATTAAAATTTATTAGAGACAGACACGGTTGAATTAAAACAGTAGCGTTACGGAGTTCGACTTTGGAATTATGCCAATTTCCAAAGCACACAGCAAGAATAGCGCGTTATTTTTGAAAATTTACTTTAAACACAACTTGGTGGCTTTAAAAATCACAAGTATCTCGAAAGATTGATCAGTGGCACCTTGAATATATTCTCATATTTACGAAAAATATCTTTCGAACACAGATTTACTGGCGATGTTAGCAAATGGAAGACTAAACTGAACGGTAATGAGCATGTTTACAACAAAGGAAAAGTTCAAATTTGAGACTGACACACAAACTTTTTGGCCGTCAGATTCACTTGAAAAAATTTCCACGTGAGTACACCCGAGCCACAGTAGACTGCAGGTGAGATACAAAAATAAGATCACTGCTAGCGAAAATGCAGGACACTGGAGCAGAAGGTGAGCTCTCGACTGTCTGCAACAGGCGACCGTCAGGAAGGTGCACCTTCAGATAGTCACGCCTGGCGACAAACACGAGACCGCGATCATCAGCGCAGAAGGCTGAGCCCTCACCAAGCTTCTCATCAGAGAATGCTGAGGTGACCCCAGTCTCCAGGCAGTGATGCAGCAGCCGACTGCTCATCGGACAGGCGAACAGCAAACCCGATTTGCACAGGGAGATACCAAACACACCGGCAGAGGCTGCATCAGTTGGCAGCTCGCTGAGCTCAATCACACTCTGCAGCTCAAGGGACTCAGCTGAGAAGCAGACGACACTCAGCCTGGCGTGAGCAGCAGAGACTCCGGCCACAAACACTTTGTCAGCATTGGCTGTCAGTCCCGTCAGCCTCTGCAGCTGGTCCACCTTTCTGCTGCGAACTATGCAGCCGCTGAGGTCTGCCAGGGCTACCGACACGACGGCAGGTGCTGCAGGTGTTGATGCAGATGTCACTGCAGGTGCAAACGAAAATGTCGCTGCAGTTGTTGATGCAGATGTCGCTGCAGGTGCAAACGAAAATGTCGCTGCAGTTGTTGATGCAGATGTCGCTGCAGGTGCAAACGAAAATGTCGCTGCAGTTGTTGATGCAGATGTCGCTGCAGGTGCAAACGAAAATGTCGCTGCAGTTGTTGATGCAGATGTCGCTGCAGGTGCAAACGAAAATGTCGCTGCAGTTGTTGATGCAGATGTCACTGCAGGTGCAAACGAAAATGTCGCTGCAGGTGTTGATGCAAGTTTTGCTGGAGGTGCAAACGATGTCGCTGCAGTTACTGAAGATGATGTTGGACGTGGTGCTGCAAATGTTGCTGCTGGTTTTGATGCAGATGCTTTTCTAGGTGCTTCAACAGATGATGTAAAAACGCCGACAGATGCATCTGAAGACGTGCCAAAGCTCAATCCAAAACCTGTACGAGCCGTAAAAGAGAGTTGTTCACGTCCTTCGGCAGACGCTCCACTAGGCCCTCTACCAGACGCCAAGGCCAGCCGAGGACCACCAGGTACCCAGCACAGGTCGTTCGGCTTCTGATCCCAGCCTGTCAGTTTGCAGTAAAATCGAGAGTCCGAGTTCTCACAGTCGATGAACAGCAGAGAGTCCAGAGAATCCGACCGGAGCACAACCAGGCACTCAGCTGGCAGCGGGTTGGAACACGGATCCGACGTCACCTGACCTAACAAGCCAATGAAGAAGCCGGTAGTGTTGCTGCACACTGTTAAACGGGTCGTCCCAGAGCAAGATTGTAGGCCAGTTGAATTGGACATGCGGATTGGCAAAACTCCAACCTGTTCATCCGTCTCCGCAGGCACTTGGGCACTTTGGTTTGTCTGACCGACACCAAACCAAGGAACTTTTGAATTGCTTTCTATAGATTGAGGAAAGCCGAAAGCAACTAGTGTGCCTGTTTTACCTGCGGTAGATGCAACTGCATCAGTGAAAGCCGTAGCAGAGTTCCTGCTGAATGCCGAAGCACTCGATGAGGCACCGCCTCGGCTGGACGTAGAAGAATTCAGTCGGCGAGTGCAATGCCTCTGAGTGGATCTCTCAACCCGATTGCTAAGCAACCAACTCCGATATGGAGACTTATGAACAACATCCGCATTGAGTGACAACACAAGACTAGCAGTGACAGCTGGCTCAGAGCAATAGCAAAGCTTGCTAAGTTCAGCTTGAAGCAACAGCGTCAAAGAGTGAAGACGACGCTGCAAATTCGGACAGTCAATCACTGGCTGCTCGCAGTCTATATTCTTTAGAAGCGACTTGGCTTTGAAAATTTCGTTCGTCTGCTGCTCAGCATCGGCAGCCTGAGCTCTGGCTACCTGTCTGTCGACTCTCTCCAGATTCTGCAGACAGCCCGACACCTGCTCCTGGATGGCGGCAATCTCTGCACACAAACTGTTCTTAGTCTGGCCCAGCATCTCCTGCATCTCGCCCAGCAACTCCTCAACCGTCTGCACATCGTGCTCAAGCCGCCACTTGGCGCTCACAATTCTCTTTCTGGCCGGCTCCAAGCGCCTGTGAGACTCGGTGAGTCGAGACAGCTTCGACCTGAGCTGCTCCAGCTCCGACTGCAGGTGAGACTCGCACACCGACATTCTGGACACCGGACCGCAGGCGCTGACGCTCCGTGAGCTGCAGTTCAGCTGTGAGCAGGCGGCCTCTGTTCCCAGCTGCTGCGGCTCCTTCGGCGTGGTGCCTCCAGCTGCCGTCATCATGCGGTACATCTGCACCATCTGGCTGGTCTTGGCGTCCGGCGTCAGCTGCTCCGGTGGCACCGCGCACACCTGGCCGCACACTGGGCAGCTGCGGCCACCGCTGCAGTCGGCCGGAAGCGACCGGAAGCAGCGCAGGCAGACGGTGTGGCGACACGGCAGCTCGCGGGGCTCCGTGAACAGCTGGGAGCACAGGGGGCAGGACACGAAGCTGGCGTCCATGCTGCAATGGCGGTGGTTGCAGAGCTTGCAGTCAGCCTCATCACTGCTCAGGGAATTGTCATACTGAAAACTCTAATTGAAATTGGGACAGTACCTAAAAGTTTAGCATTCAGTCTCACTGCTCCTAAACTTCTCAAGACTTAAACTTCTCAGGAGTCAGGACCTAAACTTTTCAGGACCTAAACTTCTCAGGACCTAAACTTCATAATACCTAAACTTCACATGACCTAAACTTCACATGACCTAAACTTCTCAGGACCTAAACTTCACATGACCTAAACTTCTCAGGACCTAAACTTCACATGACCTAAACTTCACATGACCTAAACTTCACATGACCTAAACTTCACATGACCTAAACTTCACATGACCTAAACTTCTCAGGACCTAAACTTCTCAGGACCTAAACTTCACATGACCTAAACTTCACATGACCTAAACTTCACATGACCTAAACTTCACATGACCTAAACTTCACATGACCTAAACTTCACATGACCTAAACTTCACATGACCTAAACTTCACATGACCTAAACTTCTCAGGACCTAA
>NIVC01000655.1:145000-150000 GCA_002269645.1 Macrostomum lignano
TGAATCTGCATCGGACGGAGCAGCTGCTGATGCTGCTGGAGGAGAATTTCCTGCTCCATCACCGTCAACATTGTCGGCGGTGGAGGCGGCTGTTGCGGCGGTAGCGTCAGCGGCTTTGTCCGGTTGCTCAGCTGCCAGGAGCTGTCGATCAAGATCGGCGAAGCTCTGATCCACGAGAGCGCCGCCGAGGTCGCGGATCTGATTGGGGGCGATGGGATTTCAATGAATGAGTCAGGATTCTACTCGTAAGAGTCAGGATTCTACTCGTAAGAGTCAGGATTTCTACTCGTAAGAGTCAGGATTTCTAATCGTAAGAGTCAGGATTTCTACTCGTAAGAGTCAGGATTTCTACTCGTAAGAGTCAGGATTTCTACTCGTAAGAGTCAGGATTTCTACTCGTAAGAGTCAGGATTTCTACTCGTAAGAGTCAGGATTCTATGAGTCAGGATTCTATGAGTCAGGATTCTACTCGTAAGAGTCAGGATTCTACTCGTAAGAGTCACGATTCTACTCGTAAGAGTCAGGATTCTATGAGTTAGGATTCTACTTGTAAGAGTCAGGATTTTAAAAGTCAGGATTCAACTTGTAAGAGTCAGGATTCTATGAGTCAGGATTCTACTCGTAAGAGCTAGGATTTTAAGACTCAGGATTTTAAGAATTAATTGGCAGAGAATTATAAAAGCAATAAAAAAATTGATTACACCTTCCCAAATTGAGCCAGATGTGCAACCGACAGCTCAGCCGCAGTTATTGAGCGGCGCATCTGAAGGCTGCATATGGCTGTTCAGTCCAAGGACTAAGGGGTTCGCCACACACACCCTCAATTACCCAGCTAATGCTGGCACCCATTTTACAGCTGGGTGAACTGAAGCAATGCATAGAGCTAAGTGTGTTGCTCAAGGACACAAACTAGAATCGAACCATAAAACTCCAAAACTCCATAGAACAAACAGATTTTAAAAAAGATTTCATTAGCAACGCACCTCCCCAGCCAGAGCAGCGCCCTCCTGCTTCGCAGCGGCCAGCTCCTGCTTGAGCTGGCCAGTGTCCCGATCGTACTGAGCCGACAGGGCCTGCAGCTGCTCCCTGGCCTGACCGCAGGCGTCTCTCAATTCTCGAGCCTCGTCGCGACTTTCCAACCAGCCGCGCTCCAACTGGCCGGCCCGTTCCAGAGCTTGGCCGCGCTCGGCCAGACAGGCGTCTAGGCGAGCTTTCAGCGCCTCCTCGGCCTTGGCCTGCCGTTCGACGGCTTCTTGCAGACAGTCGCGTACGCCGTCATTGCCGCCGCCGACGCCGCTGTTAGACCTGGCCAAAGCCAGCTGATTCTCCAGCAGCTCTAGCCGGCCAACAGCCGCTCCTCGTTGAGCACAGCCGACCAGGACGCGTCGCCGAGAGCTCCGACGCTGTCTAGTAATTCGCGAAATTTGTCCAATTTAGCCCGATGGTGTTCTCGCGATGCAGAGCCTCCTGTAGGTACTGGCTGAGCTGGTACAGCTGCTCCTGGTTCACCGAGTTCGCCTGAGCACTGGCCGGCCCGCCGGGACCTCCGCTGGAGCCTTCGCCGCCGCTGCCGCCTGCTGCCGTCATTGCCGATGTTGGAGGTCGGCGAGCTTCGCTACCGTCGGGATGAAACAGCGTCACCTGGGCAATGATGCAGCCGTGGGTGACCTTCTTGGTGTTCTCCATCACGTCAACACCTAGCTGGACAATGTCGCCGCTGTACAGCTCTCGAGGCGCGCTCTCCTCGTTGCCCTTGCCTAAGCGTTGATTATTAACAAACGTGCCGTTGCTGCTTTTGGTGTCTTTCAGCCAGAACTTGCCGTCCTCGTACCTTAACAGAAAAACAAAATTGGATTTCTTTAAATGAGGCCTTCGGAATTGATGGTGGGCTAACCAGAATTAAGGATAGGGTTCTCAGAATCTAGGATCAGGCCCCAAAAAAATAGGTTGAGATTCCAAGAAACTAGAATAGGGTTCTCAGAATCTATTATCGATTATCCGAGAATTGGAGACGGGATTCCAAGAATCAGAGATGGGATTCCAAGAATCGGAGTGGGGATTTTAAGAATCTGATTGGGGATTCCAAGAATCGGATTGGGATTCTAAGAATCGGATTGGGGATTCCAAGAATCAGAGATGGGATTTCAAGAATCAGAGATGGGATTCCAAGAATCGGATTGGGGATTCCAAGAATCGGATTGGGATTCTAAGAATCGGATTGGGGATTCCAAGAATCAGAGATGGGATTTCAAGAATCAGAGATGGGATTCCAAGAATCGGATTGGGGATTCCAAGAATCGGATTGGGGATTCCAAGAATTGAAGCGGAGATGGGATTCCAAGAATCGGGTTGGATATTTCAAGAATCGGGTTGGATATTTCAAGAATCGGGTTGGATATTTCAAGAATCGGGTTGGATATTTCAAGAATCGGTATGGGGATAATGTGGCCGCTCAGGGGATCGAACCAGGGTCCTTCAGCTACTCGGCTATCCATTCAAAGCCAACAAAGATTGGGAGAATCAATAAAAAATATCATGAAACCGCAAAACGCACCACAGCACGGCGTGATTCCTGCTCAGCACTTTGCAATCGAAAATCGCATTGCCAGCGTCTGGCTTGGATTTGGCAACGGAACGGCCAATTTTGATGAGTTCAACAACCGGCACTTGGCGCTCGCTGAATGGATGCGACTGTGGCCGGCATTTGAAGCACGCCTTGGCCACGTGACTGCCGTTCAATTGGCGCTCCTGCAACGGCGACGCCTGGTCGAGATCGGGTAGCGTTGCCGATGATAGAATCAAACTATCGGAATCGTTTGAGTCCATTGAGTACACACTCATGATGATGCTGGTGAGGATGATTGACAAACTCGATAAACGGTTTCAGTTACCAGAAATAGTGATAGCAGCAAATAAGCGCACAACTCTGTATATATTCGCTAGATGCTACTCGTTTGTCATTTCAATTAAGTAGCTAAAGTAGCAAGTGTGCCAGCCGGAATTAGTTGAAGCGATTGCGGTTCCGGCCTGCTTGTCACATCTTCCGGTTGTGGAGCATGCATATGATTTATTGTTTGATTGTTTAGCAAGTGCTGGTCTGTTTCAGGACTTTACGATCAGGGACTCAAGGATTTGAACCATTATAATGATGTGGGAGTTTGATTGTGGCCAATCAACTAAGCATCTGGGAGGCTGGCCCAGCAACTGAGGATCTGGGAGGCTGGACCAGCAACTGAGGATCTGGGAGGCTGGCCCAGCAACTGAGGATCTGGGAGGCTGGCCCAGCAACTGAGGATCTGGGAGGCTGGCCCAGCAACTGAGGATCTGGGAGGCTGGCCCAGCAACTGAGGATCTGGGAGGCTGGCCCAGCAACTGAGGATCTGGGAGGCTGGCCCAGCAACTGAGGATCTGGGAGGCTGGCCCAGCAACTGAGGATCTGGGAGGCTGGCCCAGCAACTGAGGATCTGGGAGGCTGGCCCAGCAACTGAGGATCTGAGAGGCTGGCCCAGCAACTGAGGATCTGGGAGGCTGGCCCAGCAACTGAGGATCTGGGAGGCTTGCCCAGCAACTGAGGGCTAGCGAATATGATTTAATAACTTAAAAACTGTACAAAGAACGAGCAAAAGCAGAGAAGTCGATAAAAGACAAAGGAACGACAATACATCCGAATTTATTACCTTCAAAAGCATCAAATAACAATTCGAACTAAGATATTTTTTATCGAATAAAACAATCGAAATAACATAAGGGAACAACAAATATTTACTGATACAGCAGACTGAACAATACGATGATTTAAACAAGATCGTAGGGAAACCCAGACAATAACATTGCATTGCAAAAGCTAAGAGCAAAATTTGGTGGATGCGGCATGATGTAAATTAACGCTAAATTAATTAACTTTGAAAACAAAGAAGACTGCTGCACGATGGCGAAAGAAGAGGCAAGGAAAAAGATGTCTAGAGTCAGAAGACATCAGAAAATAAATGGAGAAAACTACCGTAGGTGAAGTATGCATTATAAAAAATTATAAATATCACACTGCAGATCACAAATGTAATGAGAGCAATCAATTATAAGCTTTTACAATACAACAATAATAAGAAAAATGATCTGATTAACTACAATAGATGATTAACTGAGTATGTCTTGCATTGTAAAACAGAAACTGCGTTCTCTATAGGAGAAATTAGCGATTAGAGACGAGCCATGACTGTACAGAGCAAATCGGGGTATAGATCAGGGAGGGTTGAGAGGGTATAGATCAGAGAGGGTTGAGAGGGTATAGATCAGAGAGGGTTGAGAGGGTATAGATCAGGGAGGGTTGAGAGGGTATAGATCAGAGAGGGTTGAGAGGGTATAGATCAGAGAGGGTTGAGAGGGTATAGATCAGAGAGGGTTGAGAGGGTATAGATCAGGGAGGGTTCAGAGGGTATAGATCAGGGAGGGTTGAGAGGGTATAGATCAGAGAGGGTTGAGAGGGTATAGATCAGAGAGGGTTGAGAGGGTATAGATCAGGGAGGGTTGAGAGGGTATAGATCAGAGAGGGTTGAGAGGGTATAGATCAGAGAGGGTTGAGAGGGTATAGATCAGAGAGGGTTGAGAGGGTATAGATCAGGGAGGGTTCAGAGGGTATAGATCAGGGAGGCTTGAGAGGGATCAGGGAGGGTTGAGAGGGTATAGATCAGGGAGGGTTGAGAGGGTATAGATCAGGGAGGGTTGAGAGGGTATAGATCAGAGAGGGTTGAGAGGGTATAGATCAGGGAGGCTTGAGAGGGTATAGATCAGAGAGGGTTGAGAGGGTATAGATCAGGGAGGGTTGAGAGGGTATAGATCAGAGAGGGTTGAGAGGGTATAGATCAGGGAGGCTTGAGAGGGTATAGATCAGAGAGGGTTGAGAGGGTATAGATCAGGGAGGGTTGAGAGGGTATAGATCAGGGAGGATTGAGAGGGTATAGATCAAGGAGGGTTGAGAGGGTATAGATCAGGGAGGGTTGAGA